>JAVQJD010059056.1:0-14238 GCA_036023655.1 Nannoperca australis
TCCATCCATCCTTCCCTACATCCCTTCCTCCCTCCCTCCCTCGCCACCTGGAGCCAGCGAGCCGTGACACCAGAGGGAGGGAGGGAGTGATGATGAAGGGACAAGGGACTGGAGAGAGAAAGAGAGAGAGGACCACAGAGGGCTAGATGAAGGAGAGAAGAAGGAAGGGAAGGATGAGATGGGGCATATGTAAATAAAAGAAATTACAATACCAAAGCTATTTTGATAATAGACTTACTTTAATGGTATAACAGTGATAAAGGGAATTATACACCATATAGAAAATGGTCCAAAGTGTGCTTATAGAGCAGGTTTTTCTAATAAATAAGTATTACATCAATTCAGTATTCCAACATCAGTATTACAAAAAACGGACTATTAAACAGTGCTTTACATTTAAACCAAAACCCCCCCAAAAAACCCATTTACCGATCATTATAATTATTTAACCTTTTATCTGTTCAGAGAATTTGAATATTTCTGCTTTTTTCAGCTTTACTCTGCTTTAAATTCACATAAAATCGAATCTGGAAGCTGTCCAGTATAACCTGCACCTCCTTACTTTGCTCTTTTTATTTTATTTTATTTTATTTTATTTTATTTTTATGTAAAACACTCTCAACTGCTTTTGTATGATATGGTTCTATACAAATGCATTTGAATTTATTAGATTTTTTGGCCACAAGCTGCTGCCAGCCGTAAGTGTGTTTTAGTGCTTTATTGCTTGAATTAAACCTCTGTACTGTATGTCATAAAAAATGAAAATGAAGTTTAAATTAGTGTGAAAAAACTAGTACATGTATTTCTGACCTCCCAGCAGCGAGAACAAATGCACACGCATGATGTTACCAGGAATCCGCGTAGAATGTGGTTATGATTTATTAGTGTAACTTTCTCATGAAACAATAATTTGTTTATGGAGTCCATTTACTCACCTTGCATTGTCTATCCTTTAACATTTTCACTCCTGTGTCATATGTTTCTCTAACCTCCTTTGACACTGTTAAAAGAAAGTGTTTGCCTTCTGTTAGTCCCCATAACCTGCTATTGTCTGCTTTATCGACTGTGCATGAATACATAGAGAGAACTGTCAGCGTATTTCTGTTTGTGTGTGTTTGCGTTTTGAAGGCTTGGAGCACGGTGGTCCCCTGGAGAGCTCATTTTGTCATCTTCTCGCTTGATTTACCTTCTTCTTCTTCTGCTGTTTATTACCAGTCATTACAAGCTGTTTGGAAACCTAATAGGACACACTGACAAATAGACTGGGAGAGGCCCAACCAGGATAGGCATCGCAACACAAAATAACTGTGTGTGGGTGTTTGCGTGCGCATGAGTGAGTGCTTGTGTGTCATGTTTCATGTTTGCCTGTGAGAATATTTGTACATGCAACTTCAGCTTTATGAACTCATGTATAAAGGTTGTCTGCTTTATGTAAGTGATGTCTTTGTTAGTCCTCTCTGTGTAGGTACAAGTGTGTGTGTGTGTGTGTGTGTGTGTGTGTGTGTGTGTGTGTGTTTGTGTTTGTATTTGAGAGGGTGGCCAAAGATAGAGGACTATATACCTGCAACCCCCTCCCTTTCCATTCCCCTCTCCTCTCTCTCTCTTTCTTTCTCCGTCTCAACCCGTCCAGGTGTGGCTGCACCAGCTGCTAAAGAGAACGGGACAATTACACACACATACGCTAACATACACACAGACTTCCCTTCTCTGCCGGCTAATTGTCACAAGACAAACAAGGCGCTTTGCCTTTATGCGCTTCATAAACAGGGGCCAAGCAACAATTAACTCCCTGCTTAATTCACTAACTATTCTGAATTCATTTTCTCTTGTGACAGGCACATCTGTCACAGCTGGTAGCAGAGAGAGTGTGTGTGCGTGCGTGTGTGTGTGAGGGAGACAGAGTTTGGGTGTATAGTATAGTGTATAGTAATGCAATCAGGCTATGGCTTTAAACAGGATACGTTGAGGCTGATTACTACTGTAGGTGTGCACGATACACAGCCACAGGTGAACGCCTGATTTATTTATTTATGTGAACAAAGACATGTCGAGCATATGTTTGTGTGCTTGTTTGATTTCTGTGTGTGTCCTAAGTTGCGTGTTATGGTGTGGGAGGGGGCGGCAGTAGCATACCATTTCAAAGCATCATGATGTAATGCACCAGGGTAGGTTGACCTGTATTTCATTTAAAAGAGAGCGTGAAATGAAGATAGTGGAAGCAAGACAGGACAGCGTGGACGTAATTATTCCGACTATTGAAATAGATCATATATACCCAAAATTGCTCTTGACCAGCAGGTAGAAAAAGACCCAGAACTATACAAGAATACCAAAAAAGAAATGCAATGTGATGAATGTGATCACTGATTGACTGCAGTAAGTCTTGAATCTTTTATACCCACACTTCTTGTTGTTTACATCGATCTATTCTTGCCTTTTTTGGTGTTATTATTAAAGCCTCTACTCTGAATTACACAGGTGTTTTTGACTTGCAGTCCTTGGTTCTAGCTGTGTGGACGTGTGCAGTCTTCTTTTGTTAACTTTGTTAGGGCAAGACAACTTCCATCTTTGTCATTCTAATTACTACGTGGAGTTTAGTGACATCAAATAATCCCCAGCATAGCCACAAATAACTGAAAACACCATGTGGATGTTTAATGTTATAAAGATTTTTTTCTGAAAAGAATTGATATCAGAAAGATTTACAAAGAATAGAGAACCCAGTGTGTAATTGATGTATATTTGGAAAACAGCTGGCAGTAGAGAGATGAGGTTACAAAAGTGTGTAATGAGTGACCTGTGGTCCTAGGTGGGCTTAGAGAATGATGAACTAAAGCAGAAAGGGGGGAGGAAGATGTCCAGAGCTGATGCAGATACAGTAGTAGAAGGCCTGACCTTCTACAAGAAAGTAAAAGAGAAAGAAAAAAGAAAGAAAATCATGTTACATCAGAAGCATATGCTAACAATTAGAAGAAGACATAATGAGGTTGAGAATGGAGAGTGAAAAATACATATTTTTTGATGATTACTTTAAAATAGTCATTCATCTCAAGCAACATAAGCAATGGGATTATAAAACAATATCTTGCTAACAGTTTTAATTTGCTTACATGAATATTCTTACTTAGTTCTACCAGTGAGGTCTGTTGTTTATCCAGGGCTCTTAAATCAAGTTTCATTGTGTTTTCAACTGTTAACAGCAAGTTCTGTGGATTATCCAAAGCAGCAGGTATACTGACTCTGGAAAGACGTTTGCTGTTGAATAAAAATGTCTCAGATATCCCAGAACATAAAACCAAACTTAAACGTACATGGTTTGTAACAACTAGAGTCACGTGAGGAAATGTGTTTGTTTGTTTTTTGTAATTTATGGAAACCGACCTTCACTTTCATTATTCATCCTCTGCTAGTAAATGATTTGGCACTAGAGGAAATTGGATTTTACTCACCCTGTGGATCAGTGCCGAAAATTATTTTCTACTTATATTTTTGTATGTAAATACACACAGATAAATATTAGGTACCAAAAATAAAACGATGTAAAGGATATTAAAATTTGTGCAGTATAAAGTAGTACAACCATTATAAAAACACATATATGGAACAAGAGGAATATTGGGAACTCCAGAAAGCAGTGTGAGATTTTGGAATACAGGGGTGAAGAAGGGATAGACAGAAAAACACGAGACAAAAGTGATACTGCACATGGCCAGAATGACACTAAAGTAAATGAGAAATTGAGACAAGAAAACAAGATGTTGACAGAAATAGTGGTGATTACAGATCAACTGAGTAGATTCATACTGAAGGCAAACAGTAGGAGAGGAGACAGACTGATGCAGAGATAGAATCTGCAGAGGACATGGAGGGAACAGGCGAGGGAGAAGGAGACAACTGAATGCAGATCAATAGGGTGCAATGAAGAGAGAGTGGGGGTGTGGATGGGTGGATCAAGATGAATAAAGCGAGAGACGGAAGCAGAGTGTGTCGGTGAAGAGCGAGACAGAGAGGATGAGAGCGATTTCTGGCAGTTTTTGGCTCGTGCTCAGTCCTCTTGCCGAGCAGCTGGACTTCATTAGTGGCTGGTGTTAATTACTGGGACTGTACACACACACACACACACACACGCAGATAAGTGTGCGCACACAGGCACATGAGCACACACTAATAAGCACACGCACACTCACACAGCCTGTGATTCAGGGTCACCTTGCTAGCCTTGTTTGAACCAGCAGAGAGAGCGGGAGATGGTGCCAGACAGACAGAAAAACAGAAATGGAGAGCGCTCAAACACAATTGTCAGACCACTGTGGGAGTTTTCTATGTTATTAATGGTATTTTGAGCAGCTGTATAGTGAGCGGCTAGATGGACAGGTGGTACTGTAGTTCACTCAGTCAACGGCTGAACACATTTCGATGAGCATACAAACCAAATTTGGGGTCTTAGATTCTGGAATTTGGCTTTCAGAGGATCCATTTTCTGCTTAAATTCATGTGGGTGGATTTCAAACAAACTTCTGCGAAATGAGTCACTTTCCTCTTAAGAACCGCCCGTTTACACAAAGGTCATGACCTCATCACAGAGGAGCAGAGATTGAGCCACAGTAAACATGAAGAACAAACTTTGCAGAGAGAGAGAGAGAGATGTTCAGTGTCTGAGCCGGAGATTGATTATTGATTTCAGTATGCATGTCTTTTCACTTGGGAATGGCAAATAACCTATGACTTATCATTACAGTCTTCATTAACTGGGTTGAATTCACCAGTGGCTCGTTAGGATTAAAGGACGTTGTGGACTGCGCATGTTCAATGCATAGCTTGGTTTGGCTATGAAATGGGAGCTGACAGACACCTTAAAAAACGTTTTCACCAGAAAGTTGACCGTTTGATTCCTGAGACAGCAGTATGAGGAAGTAAGGGAGTGACACGTTCTGCCGTTAAAATCTAATCAGAGCAGCTTAATTGAGTTTTACAAGATTGTGGTCGGTGTGACTGTACCGACTAAAGGTTTAAGAAATTGGTCACCCTCAAAGAGGCTGCAGCTCTGGATGCTAAAACAAACGTTCTCTGCAGTGATGTTCATTTTCTGGATCCGGCTTCACTGTAGTCTGGCTTTCAATACACACATCATGCGCTTGGCATACATACTGTACATTTGGGCCTTTTGCCAGTGGTGGTTCATTACTGATCAAGTGATTTTTGTGAGACAAGGTTTTCCAAATGTAAGTTAATTGCTGGAGCTAATAGATGGGAGGGGGGGGGATCAAGACCTAGAATAAAAGCATTTTCTTTTTGTTTTTTGGACAAAAAGCAAATTAAAAGAAGCCCACCTGTCTTTTAGTTTGGCAGTCTTGGTTAGTCCTGAAAAACAAATCATGCCTTATCATCTCGAGTAACAGTGAGCTCCACCACGAGCTGTTGATTCTAAAATCGTGTTTGAGTCAGACCGTAGAGTACAGTTCCCGGAGAGAAAGAGAAGATGGTTTAAAGGCGGGCAAAAGCACAGCATGAGGTGGGATGCAAAGCCATTCTGGGAGAGGTTGAAGGGTTTTTCTTTGGCTCTTAATTACACAGCAGAAGACGGGAGAAGGCAGGAGTGAGAGCGAGGAAGAGAGAAAGGTTGAAACAACGCTATACAGTGTCGCTCTTATCTTTCGTCTCTAAACAGATGTCGCCCAGGCTGTTCTCTTTATTGCAGTACAAAGGCCTTCTGACAAAAACATACACACACACAGGCATGCACACACAGCGTCCTGAACAAATCAATGCATTCTGGTTTGAGTAATTTCCCATGGTGCTTTGCTCTGCCCCCCTTGGGTGAGCAAGGTGACAAAGCCAGCCACGAAGGACAGAATCTCTTACTTTCTGTCTGTTTTTTGTTTTTTTGCCCGTTTTCTTTCTTTCTTTCTTTCTTTTATTGCTTTCTCTATACTGTACACACAATATGCAATGTTCTGCCATACTGAGAGATTTACAAATATTACAGGAAACTCTGTCAGGTATTTGCTTTTATTTTATTTTATGTAATAAGAAGCCTTCCATCAGTTATTCTGCAACATTGTAACAGTATAATCAGCAGGTTGCAGCTGAAATGTTGTTTTTTGTCCAGACCTTTCTTTTACAATTCCACCCTGATGTTTTGCTAACAGCTGCATTGTGTAATAGTGCAGAACATAACTAGTAATATTCCTTCAAAAGTGTCTGTTACACTGTTTGGTTAATAGATTGTTTGGATTGTGGTATTGCAATGCATAGTAACATAGTTACTTTAGGTAGGTGTGTGCTTTATGACTGAGATTACACACTTAGCTGTGTCTCATAGGGTTGAATAAAATGACAAATCCATTGGCTGTCAGCGACAGGCAGAATTGACTGCAGATTGACATTCTTACTTCATTATTTAGCCCATCACTGTGTTCATGTTGGCGCTTTTCTTTTTGAGTGTTTTGTATTTTATAAGCGAGCGATGTATCCATCCCACGGAAGCCTTTTTAATGTCAATCGAATGAAATGTGCTGGTTTGTTTCTGAAAGTTTCAATAACCCGTAGAACTGCACTGATTCCACGCTTTTTGCCCTATCCCTGCTGCATCCTTTTCCTGTCTTTAGCACAGGAAGACAACATCCACATTCTTGATCTTGCCTACAGCACTCTGATCAACTTGGCCGTTTAACCCAGGAAACAATCGTCAATGATCACAACACCAGACGTATTTGAACCGCTGAATAAGGTAGCAAAAATATCTGGAACCAGGCTGGTTTTTGGACTTACTTGAAGCACCAAAATGAGTGCTTTTACATTTTTTTTTTTGCCTAAACAACATCCAAGGCATTGTACATGAATGCCACCAGTCACTGCAATAGGATCAGCAATATGCAGCTTTATTCACTGACAGCATAAAACAACTCACCTACACATACTCACATACAATATAATGTGTTTAAAGGCTCTGTAATCTGGTGGTATTCTGCAGGTTTGTAGATTGGACACAAAGTGAGCACCACAAGAGTCCCCCCCACCCACACCCACAACATAATGATAATTACAATCATTATGCTAATGTTGTATTGTCATGTAATGTGATGTTTAGTTCAGGTGGAGTAAGTAATAACTCATTTTCAGAACTTTGTCCACTTTTTCTTTCTCCTTCTGTGACCCCTCACTCTCTGCTCCTCTACCTCCTTCCCCACCAACCCACCTCCACTCATGTTCTCTGTCCCTCTTCATCCTTGTGTTCTCCTGGATGAGATACACTCATTTGTGACGGAGCCAACCTGCTAATGGCGGATGGCAAGAAACAAAATTGGCCATGCCAAATATAAACACGCACGCGCGCACACACACACACACACACACTTCCACACACACAATATGTGTACGTATGAACATGAACATGGACATCCATCTGGAAATACTCATACTGAGACATTCTCTAATGCAGCCACATACACACACACACACACACACAGAAACATTCCCAGGTACAGGCACACACGGACACACATCAGTGCATAGATACACAACACATTCACACTAATGTATTCACATAACGCTCTGTATACTCCCTGCTGCATTGCTCCTGGTGCTGGGCTCCCTCTCTGCTCTGCGCCGCGCCGCCTCCTCCTCCTCCTCCTCTTCGTCCTCCACCCCACCACCTCCTTCTCCTTCTCCCAGTACATCTGGCACGCTCAGCTGCCGAGGAGCGCCATAATTATCCCGCCGGAGACGCACACACTCGCATACGCATACACACACTGTGCGACGAAAGCTCACACACACTTGTCTTCGGCGATCCGCGCCGCTCCCTGCTGCTCTTCGTCACTACCGGGGCTTCATTAGAGTGTGTGGAGAGTGTGTGAGTGTGTGTGTGTGTGTGTTGATGCATGGTGCTTTTGGATGCTATCCAGATGTTTTTTCTTTATAGTTGAGGAGTCGGGCGTGTCCTAGATGCAACTGCCCTGCTCCTGTATGCTCAGTGTTTTGAGTTTGAATCCTGCCAGTCTCACATAAAATCTGATTTCTCTATCCCCTTCTCCTGCTTCTCACATCAATGTCCAGTCTAATTTAGCCATCATGTAGAAGACAGCAAGTGGGCAGCAGAGAGAGTATCACTCTGTGTCAGTCTGGGGTGGAACTAGGACCTTGTTTTGGTTCAGGAATAGAACATGGATGCTGGCCTTTGCATTTTATCACTCATGCCTGTCTAATCTTTCTGATTGTTTGTATTTGTCTTTGAATATAAGCAGAATAAATTAAGTCTTGTGTACTAATATGAGTTACCAGAAATGACACTATAAATGGAAAGGATAAAAGACTTCCCTCATTATAATATAGATATATGTTAAAATAAGAAATGGACACATTCCCACTCACACTTCCTCTCTCTGCAGTACTAATTGCAGGGGTGTTTTTAGTCTGTCTGGTGTGACATTGTAATTACTGGTCTGTACAGATGAAGGAGAGGCTGAGTGCTGCTGCTTGGGATGGGTGTGTGTGTGTGTGTGTGTGTGTGAGAGAGAGAGAGAGAATGTGAAAGAGTGAGTACAGTGTGATTGGCAGTAATTGTGTGTGTGTGTGTGTGTGTGTGTGTGTGTGTGTGTGTGTGTGTGTGTGTGTGTGTGTATTTATAGTATGATTGGCATTCAGTGTGAAAGTGTGCAGGTGTGTGTTTGTTAGTGTAGCTACTAGTTCCTGCTGTGGCTGCTATAGTGGTACTGCAGGTTTGATTCCCAGCACCACTTTGTGTCAGACTTACCACAGAGCCAAAAGCAATTGAGCTTTGTGAAAAGCGCCTGGAAACGCATTTCTACCATTTTATTTTAAATCCATGCTTTTAGTGCCACGGGAAGCATGGAATAAAGCACCTGCATCAGTCACATGGATGGGTGCTAAAGACCAATCAGGTGACAAGCTTTGACTCAGTGTCACCACTCGTGCCTGTTGATTGCAGTCTTTCTAGACCCGCTACATTCAGTGTTTACCTAACCCTTTTTTCTTTTCTCAGAAATTACTGTAAAGCACTTTATAAAATTGTGGTTGTATGTCACTATAATGAAATGTACAACTGTTTCAGAATTCTTATATATATATATATATATATATATATATTATCATATATATTGGTCTCCTATGTCATATGAAGGCACAGTCAAAACAGAGTCAAAACAACAGCTTTTCCCTCTTTTACTACTACACTCGTCCTATGATATGTAGTCACTCTAATTGCCTAGAGTTTCCTTCCTGAATGAAATTACTGTTGAATGGCCTGTTCACACCAAAAAGTGGCACAGTGAAATTTATTTGCATTTCTTAATGAAATAGACCTGTGAGGTTTGGTGATTACAAAAGCCAGTGACTACTTGTAGGGCAAGTTGGTAATCTACTTTAGCTTCTGAGCTAACTGCTAACACACCAGCCAGCTGGGCTAACAATAGCTCCCAGAGCTAGCAATCGGGCTGACTAGTTAGTTTGGTTACTAACAGGACCTTTGTCCCGGCTCTTTCTTTCCACTGGAATGAAAACATATGCAACACAATGATCAAAAATTTCAATGGTGTTTCTTCAACATCAATGTGAACAAATATGGATCCAGTCATGGTCCAGCAGCTCATTGTTGCCTCCATCTTGTCTTACATGTATGGGGACACAAATACACTTTTATGCCATCTCAACTGATGAAACCACATACTACTTAAATTGGTAATACATCTGAGGAGAGAATATCCTGGACACAGTGATGTGAATTCCCCACTCACATAATGAGAAGCTATGGGACTGGTTCAAAGGCCTGGTCTAGTTGACATCAGTTCTTCTGTCCTATCCTCTTTTAATCCCTGCTGCTCACTCCTGCACTCCATCATCCTATCTCTGCCTCAACCCCCAGTGCTGTCCTCTCTTCATTGTCTGTCCCCTTCCCCTACAGTAACAGGTTTACCCGTGAGATTAACTGGACTCACACACACACACACACACACACACACACACACACACACACACACACAGTAATAGGGGCCTAGGTAGAAGTGTAATTTCCCCAGTGTACTCCCTAACCTGGAATATCTGACACTGTGACACCAGAAAAGAAGGGGAGTCTCTTTCTGCCTGCGTATATCCATGTGTAGATGGGGACATGTGAAGTTTTGCAAGAGGGTAGAAGGCAAGAAGTGGAGAGGTTTGGAAAAAAAGGTATTCGGTCTGTTATTTTCTGTCGGTCTGAGCTCTTACTGGAACTGCCCGTTTTCTACAATGGGGCCAAAATAGCCAGGGCTTCAAAGTAAATCACAAATATTAGAGTCTATAACAAGGTCAGGCAGGACTAGCTGTAGCCTTCCTTCCATTCCACAGTATTTGCAGTATGTGAAGATGTGCCTGCTGTGTGTGTTGACTGTTGTATAAACTTAGTGTAATGATAACTAAAGCAGTGAAATGATAGCCAGACTGCTCATTGAAAGTTTTGAAGAAAAAAAACGAATACATTGCTATTGTGAGGTGGTATGGCGCAGCCTCAAGTGTGTCTGTTGCCTTTTGACTAGAGGGATTCATTTGAAACTGGCTCTAATGAAAGTTTAATTTTCAGTCATGGTGAGAAGACTGGGACCTTTTGGAAAGTAAGTAAGTATAGAGACTTTTACATCTTTAGTACACATTGAAGAAAGTTCTCCAAGAGGGAAATTGAATCCCAAGCAAGAGGAGTGTTTGAACCTCAAAATTGGTTGTCTCACTATGGTGGTCCTGACTTCCTATAGGAAAAGACAGGCAGTGAACTGTCAGTTACCTTAACTTTCTGCTCAAGATTATTTGGCACTGTTGAAAACTTTTAGAAAATGTGAAATGTGTAGCACTGAGTCTATTCATTTTCTCTTTTAATTTTCCTTTTTTATTAGATTAATGCCATCATACTGCCTTTCCTTTTTATCAGCCTAAACACTGTTGTGTCTGTCCATCTGTCCATCAGTCCCTGTAAAGCCAGCAGACAGTGCTGGCATCCTGACTAAAATTTGGACAAATGGCTGTCGGATCGATAGCTTCCCACCAGCAATATTTGCTATCAATGCATGTCCTCCTCATTACCACAGCAGGCTGCCCTCTTCATAGACCTGAATTATTCAAACACACAAACAGGCACAAATATGCAGCTACACAAACACACACACACACACACACACACACACACACACACACACACACACACACACACAGAATACCACATCAGAGAAAATACTGGCCTTTTGCTTTCTCTCTCTGCCTCCAATCATTCCTTCCTTCCTCCCTCTCTCTGTTTCATATCTTCTCTTCTCTTGGTCTCTGGTTCACTTTCGCCCAGGGCAGAAGAAGAGGCGACCAAGCACCAGCCCCGCCTGCCCGATTCCCTCCGTCTGTATCTCCTTTTTTAATCTCTCGTTCACCCAGATGCTTACTCATGGATACTTGCCTCGCTCAGCACATCTTCCTGCCTATGTGCCTTGTCTTTTATTTTTGTTTCTAATAATACCTCTTAGACCACACCATTATTTAAAAACAAATGGATTCTGTTTGCATCTTGTTCAACACACCAGTACCAAGAAACCGAATAAAACTGAATATGACACAAAGCAGCATTAACAAAAATGCATTAGAAGGAACTCTATGAGTGAAGTGAAGCGAGAATACAGTATTCATTTTGACTTCTCCATCCATCTATCCTTCCTTCATTGTCATTTATTATTCTTTTGCTGTAATCAAATGAAAATACCCTGCTCTACACCTTGTCTGCTGTCTTCGTAATCACAGAGGCAGCAATCGTCGTCTCCTATAATAATGATCATAAAGTTTAACAGCCTGGTGTTGTTGTAGCTGTTAGCCACTTAATGTTTTCTGCTAATGGTTTCTAATGACGCCACTTCTGTGTGTGTGTGTCCCTGTAGCCCAATCACGTCTGCTCTGCAACAGTAAATAAATATGGGATCAGTGTTAATTACAGAATACATAAAAACTGGTGTAACCCACACCTTTCACTGCACCTGTTGACACAAACACACAGACAGACAGACGGATGGGTAGCATGGCTAGAGGTTGCACTTACGATATTGCCGATGTAGTTATAACGGCTGTGTGCATGCCAAATCATTAAGGATACCTGTGTGGCCATAAGTGACCATGGCGCACACACACACACACACACACACACACACACACACACACACACACACACACCGCATATTTTGAGCATGGCTCTTGACAGAGGGTTGATTTCAGACCAGATGTTAAGAGTGCTCCTGCTGTAATTAATCTGATCGCTATCCCTATGTATGTGTGTTTTGTGCGAGTGTCTGAAGGTGTTTCAGACATCAGTGCAATATACAGTATGTAACAGAGCTACAAGAAAATAATATAGTTCTTCTGCTTGTTTATGCACAATTGGTCAGAGCTAACAGTGTTACTATTATTCCATGTTTCACTGTTTGTCCTTTGTAATGTTGCAATGGTACGCTGTTCATTTTAAAGTGTTGGAAGGGTGCAACATGTAATTTGCTGTTGTAATGATGTTACCATGGTGAATTATTTATTAGTTGTTTGCTATGGTGCACTATTAATTATGTTTTTGCTATGATAAACTCTGTTGATCAGTGGGTGTCAATGTACACTGATGTTGTTGCTATGGTAAGTTTATAATCAGCTGTTGCTATACTACCCTTAATCATGAATTGTTGTTATAGTACAAGGTTTACCAGTTGTTGCTATGGTAAATACTTAATTTAAAGCTGTTGCTATGGAACACTATTCACCTTCAGTTGTTGCTATGGTACACTCGTCACCATCAGCCGTTGCTATGGTAAACCGTTTATGATCCAATAGTATCAACTCTATATTGCGATGGTAAACAGTGCATCAGTTGCTATGGTACACTGCTCATTTTCAGCAGTTGTTGATGTTGTTAAGTTACACTGTTCACCATACGTTGTTGCTATTCACCCTATTCATCAAGAGATATGGCAATGGTAAACTGCCACTGCTTATTTCTATGGTATCTTTTGTTGCTATACAAGCCACCATACAAGATGTTGCTATGGTAAACTGTTTGTGATCCAGTAGCAAGTCCTGCCTTTTTAGTATGTGGGGCAGCATCGAAGCATCGAGCTGAATTCAGATGACATATCTGCGTGTTTGCATGTATGCATTTATGTGTGTGTGTGTTTGTGTTTGTGTGTAGGCGTAGGCGTAGGCGGGGGGCAGTGTGCCCTGAGGCGCTCAGTCTTTAGCGGTTGGCTAACGGGGCGCAGAGTGACCCTCATTTTCGCCCTGATCGATGCAGTGTGTATGTACTTGTGTATGTGTGGAGGTGTGTGCTTGTCTCGTTAGCAGGAAGCAGAGGAGAGTCCAGGGACCCCTGCATTCCCTGCCCAGGGACACACACAGGTCCCAGCACCTGGACCAAACATACACAACCACACACACTCGCTCACAAGATGCAGATGCACACTCCAGACACGCACAGCTCACTACCTCTGTCTCTCTCTCTCATTTTGTCTGTCTGTCACTCTCATACACACTTTCTGCCTGACAGCCACACTCACACACCATGCATACAGAGTGAGTAGACACAGCAGTCCCAGTGCGCTGCAATAGCACTAAGCTTAATGTACAGACATGGCCTGTAACACAAACACATTCACTGCGGAAGACAATGCTTCCAGGGCTTTTCACAGTGATCCAAGACTGTGGAGAAACAATGTGAGACACGTTTAAAGCTGAGATGTTTGAATTTGTTATTATTCATCAATTTCACACAATTCTTTGCACCTGTTTATTTGATTTTGTTTTTTACGTGGAGGTTTTTGTGCATAGCCTGTGTGCTCAAGTGAATGTAGACATTAACTATTTCGGATAGGTATTAACGCCCTCTGTCAAGCAGAGAACAGGCAAGCAGATAGTCATCAGGGGTGGCAAAATCTCCCCAGCTGTGTGTGAGTGTGTGTGTGTGTTTGTGAACTCACCAGATGGACCATGAAACTGTTGATGTGGAAAAGTATGGCGGGTGCAAGAAATAGTGTGTGTTTGTGTGTGTGTGTGTATTTAAATAGGACTACTGATGTTCAAGGGTCCAAGAGTGTGAAAGCGGTCTATCTCATTGTCAAGGACACCTTTAATTACAACAGCAGGGGGTCGTGTGTGTGTGTGTGTGTGTGTGTGTGTGTGTGTGTGTGTGTGTGTGTGTGTGTGTGTGTGTGTGTGTGTGTGTGTGTGTGTGTGTGTGTGTGT
>JAVQJD010059060.1:0-44972 GCA_036023655.1 Nannoperca australis
GGTTTTTAAAAAAATGCTGCCAATGTAATAAAGAGGTGGGGGGGGGGCTTTGTCAAAAACCCTCACCACCGGGGTGGGCCGAGTGGGTTTGGCCCCCCCCCCCCCCCCCCTTGGCTCCCGGAGTCCCGCTTCGTCCTTGGTTTGACAAAATACAACCTGTCGGAGATTACGCGCTACCACTGCCTGCCCTCGGCCCCGGGACGGAGCACTAAATCATCTCATCGCTGCGGCTGTTTGATGTGGCAATACAAACGATCCTCCAAAAAATCACCACGGCGCCAAACAGCAGGAATAACACAACTGCACGGTCAATAATAATATGTACTGCCCTCCAAATAAAACTCTAAACTAGACTCACAGAAATGCAACTTTATTTGCAGCCAAACCAGGAAAAGTTTGTATCGAAGTGAGAACTCACCGCTTTCCTTCTCCCTGATTTTTCTCTCAAAATTCATTCATGTGGTTTCCTCTTTTTTTTTTTCCTCCACGCAGCGGATTTGTCTTTTCCAGCCGTGTCTCGCTGCGGCTGCTGCTGCTCGCCTTCCCAGTTACCTCGAGCAGGAACACGCACAGATTAATGGCTCTCGCCCGGGGAAGCCGGGGCTGTAGGCTGCAGTCAGTGTACACACACAGCTAACATGGTGTGCTTTTAGTGTAAGGCAAATCCAGCCTAAGCGTCAAAACAGCCGATAACATGGAATGATTACACGTCTGTTAATACAGAGCGACCGAGAGCAGCAGCAGAAAGAAACCTCTCCGGAATGCAGAGCGTGAGCTGCGAGTCGTGTTGTGAGTTGTTCTAAAAGACAGTGGTAAACGTGGAGAACTGGAGCTGTTCCTCCGTATTAAGGTGAGCATTAAGATAGTGAGTCTGTGGACAGGTTCGTTTCTCCGGAGGCGACATTGTAAAAACGCAAGCCGAGAGAGGTGATGCCTCCACCGGCCAAGAACTGAGGGCTGGCCCGATGTTTGGCTTGGAAATGGGGGTGGGATTTCCCGATCTTTCCTGTCATTGGTTAATATTTTATTCTGTTGACATGTTTTCTTACTGCTAATGCTTCCGACACCTTCTTGTCCCCCCCACCCCCTCTCCTAGAGTCTGGCCGGAGCTGTCAGAACCACGCCTATAGGGGCCCACAATTGGTCCAGAAAGCGTAAAATCAGCAATCAAAGGGGCTTGGTTCATTAGTGTTGGGGATGGAGGCAGGAAGGACATGTGAGATAGTCACAGATCTGCAGTGAACGGGGCCACATCTCTCCAGTCAGTGTGGGATGACTGAAGCAGAGAAACAGCTTATTTATCTGAGAGGCACACAGCGCAGCCGGGCTCTGCCTTCACAGCGCCGCTTCCACTGAAGGACTCGACGGAGGAACCAAAGGAAAAGCACACCAACAGCAACTCTGGGTTTTCTTCACCCCGTTAACGCGCTGCGTGCTTGACAAGGTGCCGTAGCTGCTCTTCTGTACCGCTTTACAGAAATTAACTGCTCGCGAAGCGCGGACTTACACCGGCTCTAGATTGGGGGGAAATACCACTAAAAATATCCATTATTTCACTTCGGTTTTTGTGGATGCACCCATGAGAGATCCAGTTTTTACAGGGACTGCAATGGCATATCACCCTTTCCACGCACACCGGCCGACCGACTTCCCCATGTCCGCCTTTCTAGCGGCCGCGCAGCCTTCCTTCTTCCCGGCGCTCAGTCTGCCTCCCGGGGCGCTTACCAAGCCCATCACGGACCACGGCCTGGCCGGGGCGGCGGAGGCTGGGCTCCACCCGGCCCTCAGCCACCATCAGGCGGCTCATCTGCGCAGCATGAAGAGCCTGGAGCCCGAGGAGGAAGTGGACGACGACCCCAAAGTTACACTGGAAGCCAAGGATCTTTGGGACCAGTTTCATAAACTCGGGACGGAGATGGTTATTACCAAGTCCGGAAGGTAAGATTTCCGCACAACTATAATGCCTGTACGAAGAATATTTTATTTGAAATAAAAACCCGACAATATATCTGTGTATGTACAGAGAATGAGCCACAGCTGGCACGTTTAGAGCAGCTAAATTCACGATATTAAATGGCAGCCTGTGCGTCAGGCCTTAGTCGGTATTTATTTCCCCACCGATTATTATCATGTTCCACGATTAATACAAAATGACAAGTAAAATAAATAATACTGCAAAAACATGACGTGTTTCCCTCACATTTTACACTAAATATACGATTTAAATTATTGATATTAATTTAAATGCAGTCCCAGTCCCACGACTGTGTACAGACTTAAAGTAAAACTGCCTTCATTTATCAAATTAAATAATTGAATCAAACGTCGGTTTCTTTTGCAGTATTGATGAAATATTTCCAGACTGATCAAAGCACATATTTGAAATGTTTTTGTGGGGAATGTGGCCAGAGCTTTAATCACGTTTTATCTCCTGAAGTGCATTCTGTGGAGGCAGCAGCGCTTCTGGCTCTTAAAACAGGCTGTCACTTCAAAAAGCAGGGACGTGAAATGGTGTGGTCATAAATACACTGCTCAGCTTTGTAGTGTAGAGATGGGACAACACGCACGCGCACACACACACACACGGGTTTGCGTGTAATATCTGACAATTAGATTATGTCCTCCTGTCAGCGTCGCCTTCGCTGCCTCTTTCCACATTTGTTAACGTCCTGTGTGAATGTGTGATGCTGTGTTTCGGTTGAATCGCGGCGCACTGACTCCCGGTGTGTTTGTCTCTGCAGGAGGATGTTCCCTCCGTTCAAAGTGCGAATAAACGGGCTCGATAAAAAAGCCAAATACATCCTGCTGATGGACATCGTGGCGGCGGACGACTGCCGCTACAAGTTCCACAACTCCCGCTGGATGGTGGCCGGCAAGGCCGACCCGGAGATGCCCAAGAGGATGTATATCCACCCGGACAGCCCGGCCACCGGCGAGCAGTGGATGGCCAAGCCTGTTGCTTTCCATAAACTCAAACTGACCAATAACATCTCAGACAAACACGGATTTGTAAGTACAGATAGTTTTTCTCTCTCTCTCTCTCTCTCGCCTGAGCATATTTGCATGCTGCATGAGGTGTTTTTAAGTTCAGGTGAAATTGTTAGGAAGCACATGGGGAACGTGGGGCGTTGTAGCAGCAAAATAAGAATAAGGACCAGCCAGGAAAATGTTGAAATAAATACAAACAGCATGTGCCAAATTCCAACTGAAACCAGTGAAGGGAAATACTGAAGTAGGGCAAATAAAAGTGAGCAAAGCAGTAAGTACGTTGTAAAATATTCTTAAGGAGTGGAAGATGTGCGTTTGGAGCAGAGTAAAACATTTCTTTCTAAAGCTGTTGACACTTTGTCGCCACTTGACTTCCCGCTGCCGCGGACACACACAGAAAGCTTATGTTTCCTTGTTGCAGCTCTGCACAACACTGTCAGCCTGCACCCGCAGACTCCACGGCCGGCCCGGCTGTCTGCAGCCCGGGGCCCGGGGCCTGCCTTACACCTTCTTTGATTTTGAACGCAGGCTTTATTGGAAATAAATAAAAACCATAATATCTGAGCTGAGTGTTTGTAACGCTTGGGGCATTCAGTTATGTATTATCAAATCGGGTCAGAGAGAAGTAACGTGAAATGAGCTTGAATGGCCGAGCTGACTGGCGTGTCGATCCCCTCCAGCCTGTAACCTAATAGTGAAGGATAGGAGAGTGTAGGTTTGTGCTGTTATTGTCTCTTATATTAAGTCTGTAATGTTCTGCAGTGTGGTCTGGGTGCTGCAGTGACTCCATGTTTTACCCACAATATATCCCACTTAAAAAAAAACCTTTTCATATTGTTTTACTGTTGCAATAAAACGCACAAAGATTCAAAAATATAAATGTGTGAGAAAGTCCTCCTGACTGGCAGGTAGTGTTCTTCCGACTAGAAAGAAGTCAATGTAAATCTGCTCGCGGTCACAGGCAGGATTACTCTGGTCTTGTTACTGCTGATGTGCCGTGTTTAAGTTGTAAAATGAATATCTTAGTGTTCTAATTTTTTATCTGAAAACAACATGTGCATGCTGGTTTGATGGCCGCTTAATGCCTGGCTTAAGTTTTGGAATTTGAAATGTTCAAATGTATGCATGTCCTCGGTGCTGTGTGTGAAGGCAGACAGGCCCGCGGCTATGATTCTATGCTCGCTGCTTGTAACGTGTCTATACGTGGGGGCAAATAGATGAATGTAAGAGTGGACATTTGTAGCTTTTGTCCAGATACAAACATGCATCAAATCACTTCTTTTTTCTGCTGTGGTTCTGAACCCGCATGGCAGCATGTGTGGCCTGGTCAGGTTTTCCCCTTAGCCCCGCACTAATTACAGACAAGTCTGCTCACACGGTAATTATAACAGCATCAATAACAATGCGCTGGATGATCCGCGTCAACATATTCTGTCTAGTGTCGAGTTTTAATGTGGAGACAAACATCAAAGACAGACATAAACTACCCTGAGATTTACTCCAAAGCCGTGTGTTTGTGTGTGTTGGTCCAGACAATCCTGAACTCCATGCACAAGTACCAGCCCAGGTTCCACATAGTGCGGGCCAACGACATCCTGAAGCTCCCCTACAGCACCTTCAGGACCTACGTCTTTCCGGAGACCGAGTTCGTGGCAGTGACAGCATATCAGAACGACAAGGTGAGTCACTGTCCACACTCAGCCAACGGACTCTAATATGGCTGCTATAGTTTGCATAATAAATGCCCTAGCCTACATGTGTCCCCTCCCCCCACCACCAACCCCCGAAGACTTAATCTGATTTTGTAGGTCGCCAAATTTCCCTGCAGAGGACTCCCGTGTCCCACTTGATTTTTAATTGCTGTTTTGCCTGGACTCGTGGGTGTAGCAGACATTTCATGAATTCAAATGTGCAGCCGAAGTGTTGTGTGGTGTGTGTTATCTGCTATTCACGGGCTATAACCTTGACCAGAAGTGAATACATTAGTTTATTCTTCATAAACAATCACTCTAGCAGCTTCCGTTTTGTTCCGTTTGGCGATTTAAAAATCCAACATATTTGAATATCATTTTGTGCCATCAAGTGTATTTTTGATGGCGTTATTATAAAGGCAAACGTTTATTGCAAAGAGAGTCAACATCGATTAGGGGGCATTTAAAAGCCTGGTCACCCTGCAGCCACAGTGGACAGACGCTGCGAGACACTGGCAGACGCCTGAAGCTTCTTGTTCAAGAGCCACTTTAGAACCAGGAACGTAGAGGCTCCTCCAAGAGCCACACTGGTCTGTCCCGGCTCCATGTCCCGTACGTGGCCTATTCTACACCAGCCTATCGTGGAGCACGCGCGATCCAAACCGCATTATTAATTATTGACATGATAGTCATCTGTTCGAGTATTGCCTCCTCGGCCTTTTTTTCTGCGGGAACGGAGGCTTGTGTGGCCCCATAGAGGAATATTTGTGGCAGAACTTCCCTCCAGGGGCCTATGAGAATAACTCCCCATCATTACGATTTTATTAATAATGCAAATCCGAGGCCCGCCGTGGCTCCTGTCCAACACGCTGGTTTCCGTGTGTTAATACACAGAAAGCAGTGGTCCCAGATATGACCCAGGTGAAGACAATGGACTTGTGGACTAGTCTGTACGTTTTTATTCTGGTTCCATTCCTCTAACATTTATTCTAACTTTGTATTTCTGACAGATAACGCAACTGAAGATTGACAACAACCCTTTTGCCAAAGGATTCAGAGACACGGGGAACGGACGGAGAGAGAAAAGGTAACACGCATTACAGTGTGTGTGTGTGTGTGTGTGTGTGTGTGTCCATCATCTTTCTGCTCTGCAAGGTCATGGTGTCACAGTGCTACGATATCCCAAACCGACATGACTTATTATTACTATGACTGACAGGAAACAGCTGACCATGCCGTCGCTGCGGATGTATGAGGACCAGTGCAAGACGGACCGGGAGGGCGCGGACTCGGACGCCTCGTCCAGTGAGGCTCCGTCCGGCAGGGACGCCGTCCACTCCCCGCTGGGAGCCGGCACCAGCCCGCTGAGGTTCAGCAGACCCAGTCGAGGTAAGAACCATTATTGATTATTTAGACTTTTGGGCCCATATATGAGCGCAAGAGTTTGAAGTATGGTGCCATTAATAACAGCCACGCTGTATTGTTTTAGCCTAATCATTTAGATGTGTCGAATTTAAATGTAATAATTTAGATTGCGTTGAATTGTCTCAAATGTGGCTGAAATTTGCTGTTGGAAAATAACCAGGATCGGTAGGAAAGAGAATTATTGTGGTGCTTGTGCAGAAGCATAATACTTTTTTTTTTTTAATTAATTTACGAGGGCCTGTGTGATAACGTGGATTTCGATAAGATACTTAAATGTATCAGTAATCTGTGCCCTGTTTGGATGCTTAAAAAGTCACATTAGTAGTGGATTTATATAATTTTCCACACCTGTCTGTTTTCTTTATTCCCTGGAATTCCACTCAGACTGAATGCTTTTTGTAGTTTACGATGCAGGAGCAGATAATGTTTGGCAGCAAAACATTATCATCTATATGTTTATGCAAACAGTAAAATCAGTGTGTGTTGTTATACTCACTCTTAAATGTCAATGTTCTCAGTGTGCCCTGAGATAACATATGGCACTATATAAATCCAACTGAACTGGAGAATTGAATGAATTGAGAATATACAGAGTGTACATTTCTTATTGTAGTTAAAGACATTTGAGTTCCATTTATTTCTAAAGTAAATGTGGTCTTAACTTTTATCTAGTTTTTTTTTTGGGTGGTGGTGGGGGGGGGGGGTCTGATCCCATTCTTTTACTTCCCTTAATTTATCAAAATAATGTATTTATCAAAGCCAAATCCCAAATTAGGATTAATGGGCCCTGTTATTCATTTGAATGTGGGTTTTTCTAATGTTGGTAATGCATACCCAAAGCTTTACACTGCTTGACAAATAATACACAGGCTAGTGTTTGTTGCTCTTAAAGATAAAACACTGTACTAATACATACTAACACACGTGTTCATTTCCTAATGAGTAAACATATGGTTGGGGATGTGCAGGGTGGATTTTGGGTGGAGGCTGGTGTGTGTAGGTTATTGGAGTGTTTTCTTGTGATGGCTGGGGATGAGGGGGGAGATAAATGGTTGGAGGCTCTGCTTACACCTCTTTTTCCCCTTTGTGATTCCCGTGTTGTAGATGACAAAACGTGCACTGACAGTGAGCAGGAGCTGGAGCATCACGACGAGCTCTGCGCCGGTTCTAACAGCCCGGGACCTGAACCCATGTCCCCCTACAGCTCCAGGTGTGAGGAGCGTGTGAGGGACAGGCCTAGCACGGAAAAGAAGGTTGACTCCATATTCAGTATACGGAATGTTGAGAAGGACAAAGCAGAGAGCAGGCACAAGAAGGACACTACGGATGCATTGACAAAGGACTCGGAGGCCGGAGGCATCAGTGCCAGTAAGGAGGCCTTCTCCCCTCTCATGGTCCAGACTGAGAGCCCTTCGCACTTCAGCCCGGGCCACTTACAAAGCCTGGCTCTGTCTGGCCTGCACAGTCATCAGTTCTTTAACCCTCTAAACACCGGATCGCCGCTGTTGTTTCACCCCGGGCAGTTTGCCATGGCCCCTGGAGCCTTTTCTGCTATGGGCATGGGGCATCTATTGGCCTCTGTATCCGGAGCAAGTGGTTTGGAAAATGGCAGCCTCTCCGCCCAGGGCACGGGAGGAACCCCCAACCCCTTCCCCTTCCATCTGTCCCAGCACATGCTCGCCTCTCAGGTAAGGAAATTATTTAGTTTGCCTGTAAACCTGTAGCACTGAGCTGATGTCAGGATTAGGTGTCCAGTTTTACAATCTTAGGATCACAGCCATTGATGTAAACCTCACCTTGCACAGTCCAATCATAGCCTGGCTTTATTTAGTGCAGAAAATAAATCAGTGAAGCAACATTTCATGTATTTGGTGCATGCAAACATGCAGGACTTCTGCGAAAGTATTTGTGCTAACACATAAGGACTTAATGATAAATAAAACACCTTTTTAACATGTTATCAGGCTTCTTTGGAGTAAACTATTTGTAATAATTTTACACTTTTTTTTTAAACAAAAAAGAAAACATTTGTTGCTTTCCTATCTGCCGTATGTTTTCATAAAAGCCTGTTTTAAATAACCTGAAGAAACTGATAAGTTTGGTTGCTGTTGGTTGGAACAATGGAATTATTTGACGACTTGACTGGAAACAGTGATGTGTACAACTGTGACTCTAAGTCTTTCCTCTTTCATATTCCAGGGCATCCCCATGCCTCCATTCGGAGGGCTTTTCCCATACCCCTACACCTACATGGCAGCGGCTGCAGCGGCGGCCTCTGCCTCCGCCCTCCCAGCCACCAGCACCTCCAGCCCGCTCTCCAGGAACCCCTTCCTGAGCTCGTCCCGGCCCCGGCTCCGCTTCAACCCCTACCAGCTCCCGGTGTCGCTGCCTCAGACCTCCAGCCTGCTCACTGCCAGCCTGCAGGGCAGCCTCAACCCAGGCTCTAAATCCTCCGCACCGGGCAGCAGGGAGACCAGCCCAGCCCCGGAGCACCACAGCAACCACAAGACGGGAGGGTCAAGTGGGAGGACCACGTCTCCTAAAACCTCCATGAAGGACTCAGTGAATGAACTGCAGAGCATCCAGAGACTGGTGAGTGGCCTGGAGGGCCAGAGGGAGCCCTCCCCAACTGCGGACTCTCCCAAGTGATGAAGACTCTGTTTCGGATGAAGACTTACCAGAGAACTATAAGTGCACATGTCCTGTATAGCACATTACAGAGACTGGGAGGAGGGTTTGGCTGACATGGGTCGGTGAAGGCCAACAACTGGTATTTTTTGGAACAAAGCTGCAGATTTAGACCATATAATTAAAACGTTACCTTTTTAAACTCTCGAGAGCTGGCCTGTTAGAACGGGTGGAAAGCCTGTCAGACAATGTTTTGACCATCTTCAGGCAACACAAATCCCCCTTGGATCCTGGTGTTTTAGGGTTAGCACCTCTTGAAGGCAGGCTGACCCCCACAGAAACTCTGGGTACATTTGTACATTGATGACATGAAAAAGATAATTAACTATGAAGTAAATATATAAAATATAAATGGAAACACATTTTAAAAAAATGAAACACTAAAATAATGACAACATATTCAAAAGAAATATCAGACCACGTCAGTTCAAGGACGCGCCATAGGGTGTAACACTGATCAATCTCACTGCAAAAATATAATCAATCAAACTTTATCGTATCCATTATATCAGAGGTGGACTACGCAAGGCCAGTATCGGCCCTATATATCGGTCTAAACTGCCCGAGGGCCTCCACAGACCGAGCGGCGCAGAGTGGAGAGTGTGCGTTGAGTTTAGTTAACTTGAAGCATTTTGAGCATCCAGGCCTGCTTTTCAAACACCGAGCCGAGCCCCGAACCGGCACGCAGGTCTCAAGCTGCATCCAAAAACTTTCCCCAGGCCTGATCATTTCAAAAGGCGTGGGAGGCGATGGTTCCGTTAGCAGAGAGCAGAACCGCTAATCATTTCATTGTTTCTGAACTATTTATGTAATTAAAGATAAGAAAAATTCTGTAAATAAAGCTAAGATCCAAGAATATGCAATTGGTATTAATTTATTCAAGGCTGTATATTAGCGTGTATATATTTCGAATTGAACTCGTTGCTTTTCCCCCGCCTCCTCCTCCTCTCCCCATTTTACATGAACATATTCTGTAAATGAAAGCTATTTAGCGCTTGTTGGTTTGAAAAACTGTGTATGAAGCATCGCTGATTTTTAGAAGACGTGTGTGCCATGTTTTAGTCTGCATTCACCGACAAATACAGTAGAGGAAGAGAGAAAGAGCTCCACATGGATTCAAAAACACCTCAGGTTATTTCACTCCAGCCAGGAGACATTCAAAGCAATTCCTCCTATGGGCGCATCATTCATATCTATTCATAAATATATTTAAAAATGAAAGTATCTTGTTTATGCTGGTTGTCCGGGTTTTTTTTTTTTTTTTGTTGTTGTCTTTTTTTTTGATTGTCTCACAATTTCAATAAAAAATCGTTGTGCTGAAATCTTGCAGGCGTGTTATTATAATAATAATAATAATTATTATTAATTTTATTATTATTATTGTTGTTGTTATTATCATCTAATTAGAGCAAAGCAGCTGTAGAAATGTATAGAGCTTTTTTTAATGTAGTCATCTATGGTTTTCCACACACACACACACACACACACACGCTCCTCACACACGAGGGCAGGAGCGCCCTCTGTCAGCCAGATATCACACAGGAAAAAGGGCGCGTTCTGCCTGTGGTTTGTTGAATTTGTTAAGAAAATGTTGGTGGGTTTATTTCACATGTTAGTAAAATGCATTTAAATCAGATGGGGAAATTTCTGGCTGAAATGTGTTGCTTTAAAAATTCATAAAAGCTACAACTGTGAATATTAAATGATATTTATGCTTGTATGCTTTAATTGGCCGATAGAATAAAAGCGACTGAAATGTTTTTTTCGTGATATTATTTTTAGTGTTATTTGTATTAGTTCTATAGTAGCAGGAGTACCAGCATTATGTCTACTCATTTCATCGGCGCTACATCTGTCTGTCTCCTGCATGCTTTGCCGTCCATGTCTGTTTTGAGCAGGTCCTCAGTCACCGTCAATCAGCGTTTCCTTCAGTATTGTGTGCCCGGCTGTATTTTTAGAAAGAGTCGAGTAATGTAAGTATTTATAGGAAAAGCTTTCTCTGCTGCGCTCACTCACATCCTCTGCAGCCTGTTCCCCGTTTAACTATCAGGGAACACGGCCCACACACACACACACACACACACATTATTACACTTCAATGTGCGTTTTAATAATATGGATTTGGATATGGTTTTAATAATATGGATTTTTAATATGTTAAATATGTCATGGTGTCCAGAGGTTCAACTATATTAATTAGACAATGTCAGTTTTGTCGATGTCTCTGAAAAATATATTTTTCGTATTGTTTCAGTACAGTCCTGCAGTTTAAAACATGTATTCAGTGTTTGCTACCAACGTCAAAAAGTGAACCACTGTACGTGTGTGCGTGTGTGTTGAGGCCAGTGTGAGAGCCTGCTGCGGCAGCGGCAGCGCTGTGTGTGTGTGTGTGTGTCTCGGTTTAAAGGGTTAAGGAGGGGGAGTTTAGGGCAGCAGACAGCCTTTTGTCCGGGACCCGGCGCCTGTCGCCTGCCTGCCGGCCACAGCCTCCACACCGCCCCGCTTCCTAATTAGACCCCCCTCCTCCTCCCCTTCTTCTTCATTTTCTTTTTTTCTGCAGCAATAATCACAAAACTCTCATTCTGTTACGGGGGCCATTGTTGCCACTCTGTTATCTTCAATTAACAGAGAGAGCGACTCGACCTCGCACTCTGGGAGAAAAAAGTATTTGTCTAAATCAATCAGTCAATGAGTGATCAATAGGCTCCTGTGGAGGCCCTGTGGATCATAACTAATGACTGGTGACGGCGTGGGGTAAAAAGGCCAAGATTATTCACAACTTTCTTAAATGATCAGTATACGTCTATGTTGTTATTTAAGCTTGTGTAGGCCAACGGAAGAAGTTCCACAGCTCGTTCCAGCACAGAAGACTAACAGCACCTCAACGTTCTGTCTCCTCTCCTCACATCAGGCAGCATACCCTGTATCACACATTCACATTCAACTTATATATTTGTTCTCTTTTGATTTCTAGAATGATTCCTGTGATAAAATAGTGCAATGCAATATAGGTTCAGTATTAGATTCAACATTAGGTTAGAAATGGTTTGGTAATTCATTTAGTGGTGGAAATTACATTTACTCAACTTCTACTCTCAGCATTGTAGTACTTTTACTTTACTTGTTTTTTTCCAATTTATGCCACTTTATACTTCAAATACGCATCATTTCAGTGGTAAAAAAAACTACTTTTTTACTCCACTGCATTTATAATACAGCTATAGTTATCCTACTAATTCATATTTTACACAAAGCACACGATTGTCTTAAAAACTATGATGCTTTGTTATTGAATAAAATACCCTAAAGAGTGTGACCAGCTACAAAATGCTTCACAGATATGAATGCATCAATAATAATAAACTAATATTATAATGAAAAATAATACAACACTTTGAGGAGCCAAGCTTGCCTGCCTAATGAATTCTTTGACTGACAATTTTGCTGATAATACTTCTACACAAGTAATACTTTAAATGCGAGACATTTACTTGTAATAGAGTATTTTATATTGAGGTATTGCTCAAAAATTTGGATAAAAAAAGCTGAATACTTCTCCCACTACAGATGAAATTAGTGATAAGTAAGTAATTAAAGGTTTTGACTCCGAAATTGCGATAGGTTTTGTGGCAATTACATTCATTTTAAAAAAAGAAAGTAAACTAATTCCAGTTGAAAAATAAATGAACATGTGAACCTGACTTAATGTTTTACATTTTTGATGTATACTGCTCACATAAACCTGTTGATTTTTCTTTGGTGATTTGTGAGTTGCCTCATGAGATAATAATACAGTGATATGACAGGAAGGAAAGGGCTGTACCAGGCTCTCACTCTGCTCTGTCACTGCTGCTGACCTTCAAAAAACCTCCTGATCCCTGCAGACACTGACTGATTTGGATATTTGAAGGTTGAGACTGATGTAGTTTAGGTTTGAAGCAGCTAGAAGCCAATATTTTATGCCAAGATTATAAAGCATTATAAAGCTTGCTGTGTCAAACTGCAAAATACATCTAAAACAACATTTAGCCTGTGGGCTAAATCACTAATAAATACTCGATCTAATTTCATAATATCAAAGTCTCTGTTTGTGAATGAAAGGCCAATATTGGTGCTGTGTATCGGTCTGATGGTGCTGGGGAAGAAGTCCAGAAACCTGTATGGTGTCTACAGAGTGTGTATTGTTATGCTGCAGCCCTGCAGGCTGCTCCCTCTCTCTCTGCCACTGACAGTGCAGGCAGCCTATTGGCTGCTTAGCCCAGGTGCAGCCGTAACACTGGTCCAAAGTGGAGCAGGAGGGATCCAATCGCAGGCCGCTGTTCTCCCTTCAGGACGAAGCAGGGAGGAGGAGGAGGGAGTGAAACTACACAGCCTCTGACTCTCACTGCAACACTTCAGGAGCCAATACCTCACACACAAACACACACAAACACACGGGCAGAAAACACAAATGCAAAGTTTGCTTTTACCATTTCACCATTAAAGTGAGACATGCTAAAGGGAAAAGGGCAGGTTCCTTCACGTTGGTTCCAATCAACAGTGCAAAAGATCCATTAAAAACACTTAATAAACACACCCATAAAATGCACTTATAATAGAGTCCAGGCACATCACATGGCCCCCCAGAGCTGTAAATTCAACATGTATGTACAGTATGTATAGAATGAAAGAGGGGGACAATGTACAAAGCATGCAATAATCAGATGATCAGTAATGTACCATAAAATACTATGTGAACAACTTTGTCTTTTAAAAAATGTGATTGGTAAGTGAATATGACAATGTCCAGATAACTGAAACTTGCCAGTGTCATACTCACATATTTATCAGATTGTTAGTGTTTTCAAAGCGGACGCAACGTCACACACAACAAGTCATGAGTTTGCATGTGTGTGCGTTTATGGGCCCTATTCTTTTGGATAGTTTGGATGTACAGTACCACAGCATGCAGGCCTGTCGCCCCCTGCTGGACACTGAGGAGGGAGATGAGAAGTCCATGTCCTTCTGTCTGAAAGAGCACAGAGCCTGGCAGAGGTCACTCTGGCCTTTGTAATAACACAAATTCAATTCAAAGCTTTCATTTTTATTATGTTCAGTTAGTTTGCCTCCGTGTTGTGTCTTCACTTCCTCTTGCAGACACATGACCTTTCAGTTTTATAAATAATGGCAACACTAAGCTTTTATACTAAAATAACATGGTACTGACATGCAAATTGACACAGAGACAGAGATACAGCATTATGCTAGTTGTGTAGGATTGATAAAGGTTTTTGTATGTAATATTATAGCTATCTTTATCTTCTAGCAGTTATATCTCTACACATTTGGATTGTTTAGATTATCTACTATACATGAACTTCACTTAAAATCACTGATATTATTCACTTTGTTAACTTCCTGCGCAGGGTCAACAGAGGTCATATCCTATGACAGAATGCACTGTGCAAGGCCCTGGTCAGGTTAACAGCCCATCCTCTTGACATGCATGTTTTTCTCCTTTTATTTTGACATGTCCTACCCATATAATATACTCATATCAAAGCTATAGCACCTAGTTTCACTACATTTTTAGAAATTTCAGAGTAGGCTGATTATGTATGTACATGTTTCTGAACTGATAAGGCAAACTATACAGTTTGTCCAGCACTCCCTACCTGTGCTACTCCCAAAACAAACAACCACTGGGTGGCACACTTACTTACTTTACAAGTTCCATCATTGAATCATCAAATACTGTATAATGAATTGCATGGCAACAATCTACAGAGAGTGCAATTTATGATCATCATAAACATTGAAGTGCTATTACAGATAATATTTGTGGTGTTATAGCTGTTTTATTTGGGAAACATATTAAGTATAACATGTGGACATGTGCATGATCATTTTTAAAGTCAGAAATTGATATTTTTAAAACTGAAACAAAAACATAAAATAAATGTAGAAATCTTTAAAAAATTGATCAATGCATTAACATGACAAATACTATCAATAGCAAATATGATGTAAGGAAGGGAGTACATAAAAAAACAAAAAATATGATCAGGCACACAGTTTCAATAATCTGGAAGTGTCCACATCCTTTATTAGACTCTAAAGCATAAAATGATGCATGTTATTCAAAACTCATATAAATCAAACCTTTTTTTAAAGAATGCTCATGTGAAACAAAAATATATCTGACAGACCTTGTTCTCACTTCTGCCACATACATACATGTTTGCCTGACAATGGCTAATAACACTCCTGTTGGTCCTGTGGACACAAAGACTCAAAGTCCACTTACTAGGGTTTGTTGAGCTTTTGTCAGCACCCTAAAACTGAAAATAGGAAGAGATCACACACTAAACTCCATCTCATGAGACAAAGCATAACATGTAGTTGAAAGCCCAGGAAGGAGCTAGTAAATGGGCCTTTGGTTAGAGCTTTGGTCCATTTAGCTTGTCATAGCATCCAATTGTGGGTAATTTGAAAGTGTCCTTAAGGATAAACACTTCTAAAGAGAAGCTTACATCTGAGAATCAAAGACAACAGGCAACAGGCAAACAGACAAACAACAGACAAACTGCAGCTTAGTACCAGAGGAGCAGCTTTCCAAACTACTTTGTTAACAATTCAATTGAATTATTAAAAGTATAAACATTTATCACTGTTGCAGAGTTTGCAATCTGAGAGCTACCTAACAGGTTAATGCAATAGTGCATGAAACATGCTGACGCAATTGTGCATAAAACCTACAGTCAAACATGGTGGTGGAAACGTTTAGGTATGAGGATGATTTGCCTATTGTGGGATTGGTGATTTTCACAGGAAGGACGACACACTAACCAAAGAAATGTACCCAGCTTGTTCAGCAGAGTGTCATCTCTTGTAGTATTTACACAGTGTACATCAAAGCTCTGGCAGGTCTGTTCAATTCCAAGAAAGAGTCAGGACTGCTGAGCTGCATGGCCTCAACCCCAATAAACCTCTTTATGAAGGGCTGAAAAGGGAAAGGGTGAAACATACACTTTTCTAAAGAGCTCTGGAATAATGGGGACTCTTTTAGAACTGATGCCAAGTAGACATATGAAAGACTAAAAGTGAGACTTTCAGTGAATGCTAACAAACTTCTTTTAAAACCTAATGTTAGTGAAAGAATGATGTAATCCTGTTGGAGAAAAAACATTTGAACAAATAGATTTGCGCTTTTTCTTCAGTCGACATGCGAGAGGGGTAAGAGCTTTGAACCTGGCTTTATCAGTGCCTATTTGCATGCACCCATGGTTGTTCCCCAGCATACATTACAGCATGGTTTGGAATAAATAAAACATGTAAGAGCTTTATGTAAAGAGCATGTGTCATGGTACATCCTCCTATGACATGCTGCCCTGGAGACAAATTACAAACTGAAAAATGTTGAACGGAAAAGCCGTAAATCAGAGCAAAGCCAAACACTGCGGGGCAGCTAATGAAGTGGCTAGAGAGGGCCGCACTGGACGGCCTCCATCTTGTCACTCATTACTGCCAAAGGAAACGGCGGAGGCTCATGTGGAAACGGAAGCATTTCACTATCCTAGACTATCAAACAGCAGTTAGCCTGCACCACCAAATCACAAACACAGTAGGAGCCTGTTGCACATCCAGACCTGTGTGAAAGTGAGGCTTTTGATCATGGCTGATTCCTCGAAGACTGTGTGGGATCTGTGCATCTGACCCTGGAGAAATAATTTGCTCTGATGGCACTAAGAGGCCTGGCCTCCACATACTGGCCTGACATGGAGATGAACACAGGAGATTAGCAAAGACTAACAGTCTCTGTAATGATGAACGGACTCCGGGCCCAGTCAAGACGGTGAGACTAAACCCGCCAGCTCTTCTAAAAACATACAACCCCCCTCAACACTCAACACAAAGCTCAGACGTATGTAAAATACACCCACGCCTGCTTAGATAAACTCTGAGCCGCTCCACAGACATGCAGTATACTCAGACTGCAGTTTGACTGATGCTGCTTCTTCTTAGAAACAAAGACAGTATACAGTATTTATAAGTGTTGTTTATTACTAAATGACATGTTAGCCAGTTGCAAACATGCCAACTTGGAAATTACCTTGAGAGATTTTAGTGTGTGACGCCATGTTCTTACTCTGCTTTACCAGTCTGCTGATAGCTGGACCAGTCAAGTGACCAGTGATGTTGGACCGAAGCTGCTGCATAGTCTGTATTTTGATGTCACTCGTCCCATTACACATTCATATATACTTGAAAAGCCTCAACAGCAGCATGTGCTGTAGACCATGAGACACAGAGAATCTTTATGGTTTCTATAATTCATTATGGTTAGCAGCTGTATAAAGTACAACAGAGGACAAATCGGTACTGAGAAGTATTGGGGAAATGATTTTAGTTCAATCACTGTTGAATTCAATTGCTATTTTAATAACAGACATTTGAATTTGCAATGGCATCTGCACAGCTGACGTTTGGAGTGATGAATAAATGCAGTTTGTTTAAATGTTAGTTGCTGCACTTTATTACTCTAACAGCTGTCTCTAGAGGCAGTTTGATTTGCTGATATCTTACCTATGTTGCAATGCTTAATTAATTCATTTAAAGCTGCTACAATTAATGATGTCATATCATTAATGGATCAAAGGACTATGTGTAATATGAACGGTGAGAGAATTATCCCCCGATGCTGCAGTTCCCCTCAGCTCTGTGGAGCTTTTTATTGTCTTTCAGCTCACTGTTTTGGTTCAAAGCCCACGGCTTATTCTTTGGTTCAGCCTCCAGCAGAGACATGCAGCTGTTTTCTGTGACAAAGCTCTAATCTAAAAGCCCACTGTGCACTACCTGACTAGCTGATGAACATAGTGGAGCATTTAGCAGCTCAACAGACAGATATTTTTTTCAGGAGTTGGTGGAGACCAATACAGAGCTAAAAGTAGAGCCACTGTCTGTTAACACTTTCACCAGATCAACTTTATAAGGGGATAATATATCATTGTTGAATTTAACGCTCACAGCTTGCCAGGACTGTCAGGCTGCAACACACACAACAAGACATATCTGTAGGGAGCACTGAGCTCCAGCGCTGGGTAGAAGCTCAACACTGGGCCTCACTTATAAATGTTTTCTCTGTTTTTCTTCATATAAATAGAGACAGGGGAAACATAACATCAGAGCAAATGAGACAAACAGAAGAAAAACTAATGAAAAAGCTGCAAGCACTGAACAGTGCACACAGATACAGTGAGGATTCGATGGGGTCAAATGTGTTCCAGTCTAAGGCACTACATTCAATGAAATCACAGTTAAAACAATTCACACACTGCTGTAGAGACTCACCTTCCACTGTGACTCATCATGACTCATCATCAATAAAACATGCACTCAGCTCACAATACCTGCTTTCATTGAAAGTGTTCTGTTTACCTGTGGTTTCAAACATGCATCACAATGTCAGACTGCTAAACTGTAAATCATGCCCACAAAGTCTTTGTTTGCCTGAGCCTGCATTGATTATCTGAACTCACAGATTCCCATTCCCAAAAGTCATTCCAAAGACACTCGTCACGGTTTTGTTAAAACTGAACAACTAAATTGACAGAACTGACAAAACTCTATTTCACTGGCTGTGTGACTGTGTGTCTCTGTAAGAGTTTGGATCATGTCAAACATAAGACAAAGCAAAGCAAAGCCCACTTCTGTGGAGGACTATCAAAATGATGAGTTGGTGGTGAGGGATTTTTGTATTGACACCAAAAGAATCTCCATTTCTTGGACTGACCCATGGATTCCATAAGAAGTGTTGAATCTAAAGAAGCCTCGTCAATATTTGGGTTTGCCATCTTGCAGACAACTAGTATTTTTAGAAACAATGTTGTATTGCATATAAAAAGACTAACACTTGCTTGCAGCAATGTGAAATTTGTATGCTCAGCAGCAGTCATTTATGTGTTACTGAGTTACATTTACAATGTGAAACCACTACAGTGAGAAATATAAGAATACAATTCAAGAATATTTTGGAATAAATCATGTAAATAGCCCTTTTTTCAAGCTTTTAAAATGTATTTTTGACATTGCAAAATGATTGGTAAACTGTTTGGTTAAAGAAGAGCAGGAAACACTGTTGGTGCCATGGTGGAGGTCCTGCCTTCTTAAAGCCCCATGCATTAAGAAATCAACCTGAAAATCAATTAACATTTATTTCTGCAGAGGTTCCACTCTAGTTCAATTCAGTTCAATTTTATTTATATAGCGTCATATCATAACAAAGTTACCTCAGGGCACTTTTAGTTCCATCCAAAACTGAGTTTAATCAAAAATGAATTGATGAAAAATAAATACTGGGCAATTAAATGGGTAAATAAATGCAGTAACATTGAAACAGCATTCTGGACATTAGAAACCAAAATACAGATGTGAACACAATATCATGACCAAAAACAAATGCAATAGCCTTGCAACCATAACAGTCATTTTTATAATGTTTAAATTTGGATTGCAAATGAGATTCAACTCTCAGTTATTTTTAGGTCCAGGTCAAAATATCATCTCTACATACTGGTACATCGATGGAAGGTTTATGTAATTTTATTCTATAACACAAATTGAAATCTCAAATACATGTAATGTATGTAAGCAATTCTGCAGATATGACTGCACCCAAGCACATACATAAAGACTCACATATTGACATCATCAGTGTGGGAAGGCTCTCTCTCTTATCCAACACTCACAGGGCTTCTCTGCTCTGTGAGAACAAAGGCTGAGCAAAAAGGGGAAAAAGTCTTTTGAAATGCATTTTAGATGACTGCTGACAAGTCACTCACACCCAATAAAAACCGAGATATAGTGAAGTGCGGCAAGACAAATGGCTGCCCAGCTTTTACCGCCAGCAACAGTACTACAGCCGAGAGGATGGGGACAAAAACTAGTCCCTAAAATCCCAGAGTCCCATTTAACTTTAATGACCCGAACCAAACAGTAAAAAAGAATTCAGACGAGCTTGTCCTTGTCACAAGTGTCTGTATTTTATGAGTTTGTCACAGGCAAAGATACACTGCTGTTTTACATTTAGCTCCGAGACGTTACAGTGACAAAGGTCCAACGACAGGGGGAGTCTCAGGAACAGCAGTACCTGAACATCTCAAAGAACCCAGAAAGATGTGAAACTTGCATGAAAAACAATAATGTATTTGCTGTATTAGTTCACAATTACTAATGTCTTACAATGATGGCATGCTTACCAACACCTGTTGATCAGAAGTGACAAACACTTTACAGTCTGAGACTCTCGGTTTATAAATTCAATTAACTTCCCACTGGTTCCATTTCCTGCAAGTATTTGGTTTAATAAGTGAGAGTCAAATAGGAGCCAGACATCTCTGATCTACATCTGTTATTAGAAAACCATATAAAAGGCTGCAGGGAAAGTCCATATATATCACTTCCACATTCTATGCACATGGCAAAGCCATTTCTTCACTGAAGCACAAGTAAAAGTCAGACTCAGGCTGTATTGATGATATGGGAAGGAGGACGAAGCCAGCAGGGGATTTCGGTGGTTCCATCATGGGAGGTCTGTGCAACAACTTCCACTGTGTTGGGCTCGGGCGTGTGAAGTCTGCAGGATAACAAGGTCCCATGTCTGCCCTGTCACATGTTCGGGGATCAGAGGAACTGGAGGAGCTGGAGTGTGTATGTGAGTGTAAGTAAGACTATGGGTTTGACCAGATCTTGAACCAAGCAGCACATGATGCCTACATACCGCCAGCCAGGCAGCTTCTAAAGTCCAACTGAAATCAGCAATTGACCCTGACACTAATATCATCAAGCTGCGCTCCGAATTAAATGGTCACAGTGCAAACATGGCGCCCACTTCAAAGAGTCCAGGGGCTTACCTCTGAAAAACAAAGGGCATGACACTGTTTAAATATGAGCACCGGGGAACTAGTGAGACGCCAGAGCTTACGAGGCAGAGCAGAGCGAGAGGCCAGATAAACAGGAGAACTTTCATAGAAGCTGTAACCCTGATCGTCTGCTTTTAGACAAGTTCAGGATAGTTTTGTGCTAATAAAAACAGTCTTTATTTAAATTAATTCAGGGATTTAAAAGAAAACATTTCCATTCATTTTAAGCTATAAAATACCACCAGAAAAATCTTAAACTGAGCCTTTTTATGGAGCAGCGTGCTGCAAATGATGATCAGCCTCACGGTACAATACAATTACTCATTCCATCACCTTACTATTTGTCAAGATGAATGTCAACGCTTAAACAGTGAGCAAGCATGAGGTCGCCATTCTCATTGCACGCTGTGCACATGCTCGCAAAGGTCATACATTTGGAGCTGTAGCCTGTTATAAACAGGAATTGTTTGCCTTTGAATCTTTTGCCATTTTTTCACATTATATGTAAGAACAATACAGAACATGTGGACTCTGCTATGGCATTTCAAACATTTAGATTAACCCAAAAAAATAATTCATGTAGCAGCAATTTAGCTACCATTTAATAAAAATAGAAATTAAAAATAGGACATCTTTAATAATAAACTGCTATGCTATATTAGACTATACATCTGGTGACTGAGCAGGACTGTAGCTAGGATTTTTTGACTCATGAGCTCATGAGTCAACATATCCCCAGAAAAATTCCACCAACCTAAGAAATGTTAGCTTGGACATCAAATAATCTGTACATTTAATATCTTTATTGATCTAACTCCTGAAACAGATTTTCTGTAAATCGGATGTCCTCACAGAATTATCTATTTGGTGGTGTTGGTGGTGATTCAAATAGTGACCCACTGCCATAAATATAATTCCAGTGAAGAAATATCATAATTCCATTTGATTCTAATTTAAAATGTTTTGCCAAAAACATGTTTAAAGATTCTGACTTTCTCCTTGGAACCCAGAAACAACCCAGAGAACATGACCGCAGTGTCTTTGTAGCTGCGGCCCTGACAGTAGGAACTTGATGCGGTTGTGTTTTTATATAGACATATGAGCTGTTTCTGCACAAAGACAATACAAACAAACAAAGCTATGCGATTACATGATGAACAATTAACCAAGCTTTTTTTCGCCTGGCCTGATCTAGAGCCACCTATTGCAAAGCACTGATGATGCAAATACATCTGTCATAATTGTTTATGTCTCTCATGTCATTGTGACACTGACATTTGTAAGATGTAAGCCTTATTTATCTAATGGCTTCAGAAACATTTCTCATAAATGTGCTACACGATTCAGAAGGACAATACAATTCTAAGATATAGATATATAAGATATCTATAGATAACTAATCAGAAATACAGATATCCATAATTGTACATTTCTAAAAATAACGTGCTGGTTGATAGAAGTAATATTTGGTTAATCATGACTGCAGCAGTGTGTCTGTGGTTGCTTATGGAAAGCGGGAGGACGTTGTCTCAGTGTGAGTTACTTCTCCCTCTCGTGTGATGGAGCACGGTGGCTCCAAACCTCACTGTTTGCTCTGAGCTGTAGGTTAACTGCTCTGCGGCGGATACTCACACTCATTAATGATGTGTATGTAAGTGATCTGTGCCAATGTTGAGGATGAATGGCTTGAACTGCTCTTTAAGATCGTTTCACTAGATTTACTGTTCTTATGACTTGGGACGTTGTACTCGTCTCAAAAAAGGGAAGAAAATGTTACTTCGTAGTTAAACTAAGAAAATATTTGAAACAATTTAGAGAAAGCATCAGCTAATTGTTAATCATCTATAATACGACTGATTCTGCCAAGTGAACAAAGTGACTTTTTCACATAGCTGCCGCTTGAGGCATTGGTGGTTACATTTAGAGAGTCCCTGAAACTGCAGGAGGAAACACCCAGCCAACTTCCAAATGTGTCAAACCAGTGTTTGTGACTACACTTACAGAAAGCGAAACCACCGCTCTTCCATTAATTGGCCACAGAGGATTTGGGGCTAGATCTAATGTGACCACACAGCTAAATTCTTCCACATAATGAAGATGTATTGTCTGGCATGTTCAAAACAACACTACAACACAGCATGTGAAAATAGCAACCATCCCTTTAAGGTGGTAATTGTTTCCTAGAAGTCAAGGCCTTTTCTAGTTGAACTGAATCACCCTCATCGTCCTCCAATCAGCAGGAGTTTCTGGATTCCTGGACTGCAGAAAAGCTTTTTAGCAAATGTTTCACAAAGTTACATTTAATTCAGTTCACTTTTATTTATATAGCACCATATCATAACAAAGTTATCTCAGGGCACTTCTTCATATAGAGCAGGTCGAGACCAACTCTTATATTTACAAAGACCCAACGTTCCCACCATGAGCAGCACCAGGAGACAATGGCAAGAAAAACTCCCTTTTAACAGGTAGAAACCTCGAGCAGAAGCAGAACCAGATCCAGGCTCTAGCTGGGTGCTCACCTGCCTGAAAAGTTAATCGTTCAAGTGCAACATTACATTTTCCATGAATGCAGAGTCTTAATAAAGACCAGGACTTTTGAGTTTGAACCCAGGAATACATTTGACAAAACAATTTTTATGCAGCTCACTCAGGATCACATTGTCTTTAAAGCAGATGAGAAGTTCTGCAAATGATATGGAGGAAATCATAACAGCCACTGTATGTGACACGTCAACAGATCCATGTCCATGACAACTGAACAAATTCCATCGGATGATAACCAACTGGACCTGGACCATGTCACATGAAAAAGTTACTAAATGGCCTGCTTAGTCCAATAAATTGGATTAAAGTGCTGCTTTTTAAAATCATACTTAATAATACTGGGACTGACTGGCTCTACTCTGCAACACAAGAACTAGGCTGTTTCTTTATTTCAGTGCCTTCTGCATAGATCGTCAGCTGGTGAGGATGTCTGGGACACCCCACTCAGTCTTTTAGCACAGTATTGTGTATGTAGCCATCATGTGCCAGAATCTCATTTTCTCATTTTTAAAAAGTCTACCAACTCAAGCAACATGGAGTTAACGTTAGCTGATAAAACCTGCTAGTGACAACCTGCTCATTTCAGCCAAGAAAATGGATGACAACTTCTATCTGAAATCAAGGATCCATTGTTTGAAATATTACTAACAATTTTGAGTTGTACATCTGCCACCGTTATCATTGTAAATTGCAGGATGTGCTTGAAAGGAAAGCCTGACAGTAATTAATGGGCAGCAGGGCTTAGCAAAATGTCAATTGATTTGTTTGCAACGTAAGAGCAGAGGGACAACTAGTAAACTCAACACTGACATATTATCTCCTGATTAAGTTAAAATTAAAATGATAATGAATGTGTTAGCTACTCAATAAAGTTCAATATTTACTCTCATTTTAGCTCTGCTTTGGTCTCCACCAAGTCCTGAGGGAAATACCTGGCTCTTTAGCTGCTAAATATGACATTATGTTCAGCTGCTAGGAGCTAACATAGTTTGTCTGCAGTTTGGTGCTGGAAAGATAGAGTACAGTGGGTTTATTAGAGTTTCTCTTGTGGAAAACAGCTGCCTGCTGCTGTTGGAAACAAGTTTGATGAGAGCAGTGAGACCCAACCAAAACAGTAAAGTTGTGGGCCATAATCAAATCAATCACAGATTGTATCCAAATACTCAATACGACATGATGATCAGAACAACTCCATCCTAGTATGTGCTAAAGTGTGCTTGTGCAATGTACTGGAGGTCAGCCATGAACAATATTACACTAGAGGCCTGAGGAGGGGAGCCAGACAGAAATCTCCACCTTGTCTGTGACGTCCTGCAGTCACTTAAGACTCAACATTGGCCAGGAGTGAAAATGGCCAATCAGTGATTAGAAATGAAGCCGTGTGGAGAATGAGGTTGGGGGAGGGGGCTGACACTGTATCCAGCTAACAAGAAAGGAGCCTCAGCCTCCGCCATTTTGACTGTAGAAGAAACAAGGAGACCTAGAACAGACAGAGTATGAAATGTGGTGTCGAGCATTAGCCAGACCTCGTTTCCCCGCCTCCTGCCAATTACACAAGAAAATGTTTTGCCAGGGAGAGAAAAGGCCAGACTCTCCCCTCTGTAAATCTGACAAACCCCCCCTCACTCCTTCCACCACGGCACCAACAGCAGCTACGCTTCAAATTAGTGAAATCGAAGCAGTTTACCCACAGCACCACTTAGAAGATGAACCACGTTTTCAGCTTGACAATCTCAGAGGTGTCTGAGACGCGTAGCCTAAAGCACTGATAATACATAAGGAGGTGATGGAAGGAACATCCAGCAACCAACATTTCTAACCAGACAAAATCAGAATGTAAGAGCAGCAAAGCAGTTTATGTCTGAATCATTCATTCAGAGGTGTGGGAGACTTGTTTTCAGTAATGTAAAATGTAGATTCACAGTCTGAAAATAGTCCAATCCCAATGGCCTAAAGCAGGAAAATGACCTTGTTTTCAGTATGACAACAACATAGTTAACACAACATGAATGTTTTCAATAGATTCCTTCAAAGTCAGCACTTGGGTATGTATATAATAATAATATGTAACTGTACAGGTTTTTCATTAGTTGTTTGTGCTGGGAATAGGGTCAAATGTTTTCAGATTTAGTACTTTGATATCTTCTACACCTTGTTTGACTATCATAAAAATATGTATATATTCATATATGCTGATTTTCTTGCATGTCATTGTTATCCTACAGCATGTACCTCCAATATATCTACTTTTCATTAGCTGAAACAGCAGCCCTGTTTTCAGCTATGTGAGAATGCATTTTTTTAGAAAATCAGATGAGTTTATTTAACTTCAGAAGAGGGTGGATTTTCTAAATCCACCAAGGAAGGAAAAACTGTTTATTTATAAAATTCACTGGACAGCAACAATTTGCACCTTTTTCTGTATAAATAAAATATTACAATGAAAAGAGCTAGACTGCTAACATGAAATATAACAATGTTTCTATAATGTAATACACAAGCTGGATGTTTTACAACCACGTATAAGATTTAATATAAAATGCAATGAAGTTAGGGATTCAGTGGAGGGTTCATTCTAGTTGCATTAACAACTGTTGTATTTTATCACACTGATGGAAGGTTATATGAAAATATAGTTATATATATATAAAATAAGATATTCTGAGTCCTGTGGATACTTTGTCTCCCTTCCACTGATCACCAAATGGAAGTCATATTTCCCAGTCCGACACTGGTGTCAAACTGACTGCATCTGTAACCTCCTCCTGCCCCAACCACGTGATGGTGGGAGTGTGTGGAGGTTCAATTCCCCTCCAGAGCCTCAGCTCAATTCTGCTGCTATAAAAAAAAAAAGGATCTAACTTTTTGATTGCCTTGCAGCGGTGCTGCTTGGGTCTGGCACAGTGAGGACTGACATTCCCCCGGTGGAGAGGGGACTGAAGGAGCACAGAGGTCAGGCCGAGCTGAGAGCAAAGCGGGAGGTAAGAATGGACAGATCACTAACACTGATCCAAAACTACTCAGTTTATCCTTAAGAAGAATGCTTTTTCCCCTGTGATTAAAAACTGCCAAGTGTTCTATGGAGTCTGGTGCATTTCTGCAAAAATGTAAGTTAATTTGGTCAAATATGAGCATGAAACAGCCTTCTGTGATTCACTACTGCATGTAAAGTTGTTTGGTTATTTGGACAAACAGTCCCATTTCTGCATTATCACACTTATTCACAGTAATTCCACAGGCGTTGCCTTATGTGTAACATGCATGTAAATATACATTTATCTCATGAACTGCCACATGCTCTGATATTATTAGAGCTGGGCAACATAAGGCCCATAATTCTCCCTAATGAACAAAATGCTGAATCTACCAGACTCCACAGGCTCTGAATGAGTGCAGGCTTTAGCATAATTGCGTTCTGGCTAATTAGATGGATTGTCTAATTGGCTCTGACTGAATAAGGGCATTTACTGAGATAAATGCAGCCACATCCCAATGAAGGCTATTGCAGAGTTTCTGTGGTGTGGATAGACATCAGCGCACTCAAGTAAACACACTATTTTACAGCTAATAGTTCAATCAACAACCCAATTAAATGTTTAACGTGAAAAATATGAAAATAATAGAATAAAAATGACTGATGTTTCGACTTTAAATCGGAGTAAATTACGCAGATGACGTGAGGTTTGGAGTGTAAGTGAGGTAGGGCGAGAACGCGGGTGTAGTTAATAGTTTGAGGTTGGAGAATAAAACACCCAGCAGTTCAATCTCCACTTTTCAGCAGTTGGAGAAAGTCGCAGCAGAGCGTCTGTCAGCGGCGCCATCAGGCTGCGTGGAAAGGCAGCGGAGCAGAGCTGCAAACACACGGCCGAATGACAAACGGTGGCCGTGCAATCGCTCATGTCACCAACAGATATATAAGTCACACTGGCACCTGATTTATAGACGCGCTGCAGACTTATGCTTCATTTACCGCAAAACCACAAGCGCATATTTCACCTGCGAACACAGCGCGCGCGGCCTGCGCGTCAGTCCCCCTCCACCGGGAGGCTGCAGGCTGCTGGTGGGTTATTGTGCTCCTACACACGAGGCCAACGCGCCACAGCATGACCTGCTTGGTGCTGTAAAGTTTCTAGAACATCATTTCCAAAGAGAGTTCCATTCAGGCCGGTATGATGAGGCTGCAAAGTTCACTGAGGTGATCCAAACGAGCCGCCACTGCGTCAAAAACATTTTTTTTTTTTTTTTTTTTTACCAGTTTGGTTTGTTTCTTTAAATCAAATCGTTCGTTGAGTGTTTTCTGCAATTTGGAAAATGAAGAAAGGGCCCTCTGTTGCGGTTCATAATCGAACCATAATAACTTAAAGACTGACAACAACGTTAAATTGTAACAAATTATCCGGAAACGTTAATAAGATACCATTTGTTTAAAGCACTTCATAAACGAGTAAGCTAACATGTTTACAACATTGTAAAGTGCCAAATAAACACTCTATAGTCCACTCAAAGAGGGATGAAAAGACTGAAAAAGTTCCATTCAAACGTTCTTTATTGTAACAAAGCGGGGCCCTGATACTAGATCCATTTATCGGACACTACAAAACTATTTAACTAATAACAAAGGTTTTTGTGTCTGTCTGTTACGCACTTACTAAACGTTCGTTTTTCAAGTATATCCTACAAGTAGGCCTGGGTTACTGCGTTTCATTTAGTAAATTAGCAGATATTTCTTCACAAGTCGATTTATTGAGATGAGCAGACAGGAAGAGCGATGCATAGACGGATTACAGATTGCTTTTGAGTTACTCTAAATATGTGTGTAGCATGTTTTATTTAATATTTTATATTGACTGCTATATATTTATTGGAATATAATGCTGGTCAGAGCTAAATTATTCTGGGAAATAAAAATCTTAATTCTCGAGGTGTCGCTTATTATCGCTGAGCAGAAGGGCGGTCATCATCAACTGGACGCTGGAGAAATATTCTTGAGTATAATTGTTAGTATGTTATTTTATGAAAGTAAAATGTTTATTCCGCTATAATAACCTCTGTGGACGGGTTTGCATTGTACACACTATAGTAGTGTGTCAGCATCAATGAAGGTGAATGAAAGGCTTCCTGAGGTGTAGTCCGCCCTGCTGACCTGAAGTAATGAAGTGGAGACGGTTCACCTCACAGCGGCGCAGTATTGACAAGTTCATCCAGGCAATTACAATTAAATTAGCCTATCAAATAAAGTATTATCTCAAAGCAAGATAATATGGAAGATGATTATACAGTGGATGGATAGCAGTGCATGTTGGCTGTTAGATAAATGTAGATAGAGGTGGGAATGTTGCTGTCAAGTGACTGGATGTTACCGAGGCTCAGACGGGGCACAGTCCGCCTGAAAGGCGCTGCTCTCCGGCTGCAGCGTCAGGACCAGCCCGGTGAGAGAAACACTCACTCTCTCCCTGCTGCTTTCACACATCAAGGGGGCTGAGCAACAGTGTGTATGCAACGTGTAGCAATGTGTGTGTGTGCACGCGTGTGTGATTCCAAGAAAACACCTCACCGAGTTCCCCACTCAGAGCTCAGAGTGCGCACTGCACAGGCGCAGAACGCAGCTCGGTGTTGGAGAAGCTGAAAGGCACTAAGGCAGCCGAACCGTCCGACGCACCGACACTTCCCAGCGGACAGCCGCCGCCGCAGCCTCCGGAATCCTGCAGGAGAAAAGGCGCTTTTAAAAGCACGTGCAACCGCTGTGGGAAGGGAAACACCCCGCTGTTTACAGGCTGAAGACACAGCTGCGGCGCACAGGGATGGATTTAAGCAGATGATAGCTGGCTGCATGAGGTACAGTACAGACTGCTGATTACCTGCACTGTACATTGATTATCTGCTGATTATCTGCGTGCTGTCTGTTTTAAGGACACAGTGAGAGGACAGGAGGGCTTTAAAACAGTCAGAGTCCTGCTCTGTGAGGGGAATCAGCTGCGATCATTACACTACTCAATCTGATATGGAAGAAGTGAATGTGACAGTAATGGGCAGAAACACGGTGGAGGGAGCAGGAGTGTGAAACAGCATAAAGTGGTCCAGCAAATGACTTTCTGTTCATTGCTTATTGCTTCTTTTTTGTCTCTGATTAAAAACACGATGGTCAAGTTGAGCCAAATGTTGGTCTAATTTACAGATGGAGACTATATTTTATTTGACTATTGCAACTATTTCTAATAATAAAAACATTTATTTTTCAACCACATAATAAAAATAAAAATAAAAATAATTATTATTATTATAACTTTACGTCTTAATTGTCTTGCTTAAATATTGTCCTGTTCCTGGCAGGTATTAACAAATGCCAGTTTGAACGTAATTAAATAATGGAGTGAATATTTTAGATTGACAGTGTTGTTTGTCAGATATGAAAGGTGGTGTTAGAGGGCTTCTTGATGAATCCAAAGTAGCTCTCGACAAGACGTTGGGTATATATATAGTCTTTCTGTGGAGCAGGACTGTGGCTAGATTAAATGGCTTGAATCAATTTCCTATATATGATCATTTGATTTGGATTTTACAAAAACAATCTGTTTCAGTGGGTTGTAGCGGGTTTGCTGGAAGTGGAATTAAACAGTCAGACTGTGCATTTAATTATACATGTTGGACTTTTTTATTGACGTATTGGTCATCTAATATTGTTTGTTGTTTACACGGAAAAGTCTTCACTGTTGATGCTCAGGCCTTTCGGCATCAGAGCTGCAGACACAAAATGGCGGCAGATTGCTATTTATTACAGCAGTCTCCCTTAACACACACACACACACACACACGCAGCTCATATAGCATATACAACACATATTTAAAAAATGCTTTTCAGGATTTTAATTCGTGATTTAAAAGTCTGGCTCTACTATCTGCAGACCTCCTGAAAGGATTTGAATATTGTGGTCAGTGCAGATTTGAATATGACCCATACTGATGGTGGTCAGACCACGTGACTTCCACCAGCAGCATGGGGAAAAAGTGGAGCTAAATTCAATTTATAGTTAAATGTTCGCCAGGGACTATTGTGTATTTCTGAGCTCTTTCTCTATGTGGGAATGCTCATATGTATCATCTAGATTTTTCCAGACTTTCTACAGCTGCATAGGAAATGCACCAACACTGTTTGTCACTGCTGCACAGCCATTACTACTGCTTTTTGAAATGTATTGTAGTATTTTACAAGTTGATTCATTTAAAGCAACCATTTCCTCCCTTGAGGATTTTCCACATTTAAATACAGCATTATGTATTCAAAACATCATGAACTGATCCCTAGTAGCACTTTAGAACAGAACTGCAGTTTTTTATAGTGTTGACTGGTACCAGTATGGCGCAGTGTGTGGGAATACGTGCCCTGAATGGTTTTCCTTGAGTGTCCAGAGTGACAGAAACAGAAACAGGGTTCTGGCTCATGCTGCTCAGTTAAACATGTCCAGTGAACGGCCCAGTTTCACACTGTAAAAAAGGCACTGTGGTCATTTCCCTGTCAGCCCTTATCTTTATTAGCTTTCACAAATGTCTCCATCAGTTTACTCTGGACGCCGCCTCTCCACTTTCATGGCCAAGAGTGTGGCCACTCTGTGTTTACAGGCCCACATCCCGAGTATGCAACCCCGAGAAATGAACAGCACAGAGCTTTCAGGGGCAGGGAGAAGAACGTGACAGGTTTTACCCCGATGTACAGTATTTTGCATGGATTGGGCCTAATTTCTTCATAAAGATTGGTATATGAAATTATAGGAGAGTGGTGAGAACGTGTGGTCAGTGTGGAATACAGTAGCTGAAACATGAAATGAAAGACAAACTACAGTCGGAATTTAAAATATGTCAAGTGTTAAAATGCTTTGACATTCAAGCAAGAAAAGAACATTTTTAATAATGCATTTAAAACATAAATAACTGGTTTGTTAATCCCTCACCAATAGTTCCAGCATTGAAAGTAGCTGGATGACACCCTCGAGAGGCTGAAGGCAGACGTGAAACTTGGAGCAGCAGCAGCTGGATGAGACCCAGACACAGATGAGGGGTTATGAAGCAGTGTGAATGACAATCTGCAGTGGTTCTGTAGGTGTGAGAGACAGGGTGACATAGGACCGTCAACAGATGACAATACATCCTCTATTTTTACTCACACTGGGAGTTTCACCAGATCTTTTCATTGGTTCTGGCTGTTAAAAAATCAAATCCATCTAGTTTGAAGCTGCTTTTGATCCCTGCATGTTTCATAATTAAATTAAAATCTGCCCTTCACGTGCGTCACTACAACATGCATTCCCATACCAAAGTGCACTCTAAGTTGCATTTTTACTACAGCTATGATGACAGTATGTCAGCGTGACTTACTGCTGAGGCTCACCCATAAATCTGAAATAAAAGCAGAGGTTTTGACTTGCTGACTGTCTGTCATGGAGCTGAACAGCTTTAAGTTTGTACGGGCTGAGGCTCACACGAGACCATTATTAGCTGCCGAGATTCTCTAGATATTGAATGAGATGCAGGACTTTTTCAGAGCGAGTATAAAAATGCTAAACTGATGTGGGAAGTTTGCCTCGTTGCATGATGGGATGCCTTGAAGGCTATCCGTGCTGAAACAGTGTTAACCTTTTGACTTAAGCTTGGGCACCTTGATGCTAAGCAACTAAATATTAAATAAAGGATAAATAGATGCAGACCTTAAAATAGATTAAATCTAAATAGTGATTTTGTATTGTGAATCACTTCTGTATTGCCTATATTTATTCAATGACATTTTAAATGTGTTAAATCATAGCAGCATATATCTCAGGGCTCTTTATAGACTTTACTCTTTATAATATTATTTACAGAGACCCAACTATCCATATTGATTACATCTAAAACATTTGAAATCTGATTAGTGATGTTTTGTTGTTCATATGTTAATATGTGGGAATTGATTCAAATGACAGTGTTGAAATTGTGTCTTCAATCATGTCAACTGAACATGTAAAGCGAAGTTGTATGACGTATGTTTGACGTGTGAAGTAAGTACGTTTCCACCATCAAGTGTCTTTACCAGACGTTCTCACCAACAACAGTAACTTGTGGCTGGACACCCAGTCCAATCCAGACAAATGAGCTCATATCTGCTGAACAAATGCACATACTTCTTAAACAAACATATGGTCATGTTGAAGAGCAGAGAAAAATATTTTCTGGATTTTAATGTCCACATTGACATTAAAGCTATTTTTATTTCTTCAGTTTGGCTTATTAATGCAATTCAAGACTTTTCATAGCAAAAACATATGTGGCTTGTAGTGCTATTAGCACACTTTAGCAGCACACATTCTCCGAGCAACACAAGTATTCATTTCAGGGACGGGAGGGATTTGTAAGATATTTCAATTTACATTTACATTACATAAATTTCCAAAGCCTGATGAAAATGTGTGAGATGATGGCTAACATCAACACTTTACCTCCACATTTACATTTACATTAAACAGAGGATGCAATGTAAATTTGACATACGAAAAATGTGTTAACACAATGATAAAATGAGTTGACAGTTGTAAATGAAATATTGATGGTATATTTTAGAGGCATTAGAATAAACAGGTTCTGCAGGTCAACATCTTAATCCATTTCAGCATTGTTTAAATTGTTACAGAGTTTCATAATTCACAATTTAGTGTATATTCTCAGTAAAAAATGTATTACACTGTAAAATGAATGTAGACTAATGTAGAATTTGGCAACTTGGAGTTTAACAGACTAAAGATGCATGTAGCAGTCTATAGCCTATGCTGAATATGTCCATTTGAGCAAAACTTGACGGCAGTGAGGTAATCAGTGGTTCTATAGTTACCACAACAGTATTCATGACATGTATGATTTGCATTAGAGAGTCTATATTTCTGTCACATGCCAGCGGGCATTTCTCTCCGCTTTCACAGCTCCTCGCTGAACAGTCTGACAGCTGAGTATGTTTCTAATCCTGCAGAGATGCTGCAGGAGAAGGTTTCAGCTGTGACGGATGAACGTATGAGCCGGGCCCAGACCGGCGGGGAGACAGATCTCCTTCCAGACCAGCCACGACTGGGACCGTCCACAGCTCCCACCATTCCCTGCTCCAGCGAGCCTGACCAGGTACACATGGAGACCCTTACCCTTAGTCTATACAGCAAAAACACACACAGTTGCTTCTTATGGCCACAGTTTATAGATTGTTAATATATAGAGGGACCATTCTCTAGATAGTTTGAACTTAATTAAATGGAAGGACATGTTGATTGGGATTTTTATTAAACAATAAATCAAACGTGTTTCCTAGCACAGTTCAGTGGAAACATCTGCTTACACTAAAGAATGTGTCATACCAACAGTATCTAAAGCCAGCTTTTCATGAACTTTACTTTAACGAATCTTGTGTCCAAACTAATGAAATACTTCAATCAATAAAATGCAGTAAAATCTGCAGATGATTGTATGCATTGCAATGCAGCCCGTCTATGCAACTATTTTAGATTACATGATGTTTTTCTTGATACCCTGTTTCTAATAGGTTGTGGTGACAAGATGGTTTGGTTTGAGTTGCTAACAGAGATGTCCGCTCTCTTTCAGAGCATAGAGAACATTAAGGTCATTCTTCATGAGAGGGAGCTGTGGAAGAAGTTCCATGAGGCCGGCACCGAGATGATCATTACTAAAGCAGGCAGGTCAGTAAAGCAGAGATACTCTGTCAGTCACAGCACAGTCTAGACCCAAAGATGGGAAAGTCATTTGATATTTTAGGTTAAAAACTGGTCACAATGCTCTTATTCTCAACTTAAACATGTTTCTAATCCACCATGAAAAAGGCATGTTTTGCATGAAAAGTGTTAGAAATTCTATCTATTAATTCCATTATTAGAAATGGCCTTAATAGTATTTATATCTTTTTCTACTACTACTACTAAGTAAAAGCAACACCACACTGTAAAAAATACTTTGCTACAAGTAAAAGTCCTGCATTTAAATTTTGAAGTACTTGTAATGCACCATGGCCCCTTTCAGAGTATTCTATCATTATATATGTTATTTCATTATTCATGATTCTTTTTCATTTCTGCTACATTAACATGTAAGGAGCATATTTATGTTGTAGCAGGTCAAAGCAGAGCTCTTTTTTTAAGCATAGGTTTTGTATTTAAATTCTTAATATGTAACGTTACTAGTAACTTTAGTCGGATAAATGTAGTGCAGTAAAAAGTAATATATTTCACTAAAATAGCAGAAAACAGTACTTGAGTCATTGTACTTAGTTACTCTTCTCAATGGTTACATGATTAATCGTTATTTCAGACAACACACACAAATGATTCAGATCAAGTGGCTACAAGTAATTTAATTACAGCATTAGCACTCAAGTTTATTCATCACCAATAGTGATGTAGTGGCTTGTATCAGCCTTCAAACAAGCAAACAGTTTCACTGGACTTTCACCAAACCCGGACAATGATGACATGTTGTTAAATGTTTGTCAAATAATATATGAAGAGCAGCGTATATTCTTCAGGAGAAAAACATGTAGTATTTTGTGGAAAATTACAAAGTAAGTGATATTTAAGTGATGGATTCATTACGCAAAATGAGTTTCATACCTTTCTGTGACCATCTGTGTAGACAGCTAATAGTAACATAAAGCAGTTATAAGTTTGTCTTTAAGGAAGAGACAGAATGTTCCTGCAGCACTGACTATATAATTGAAAACACAAATGACTGCTCAGCTTGTTGGATTTAATGCGACCTGAGGATTACATAGTGATGCCTTTGGACATTAACCAGAGTATGAGTACACTCTCAAATCGACCTCCGCCTCTCATTCCTCAGTGGATGTTTTTTTTTCAGTAAAAAAATGTAAAAGGTCACCACATTTTTTCCTTAATGCTGCATAACCGTACGAGATGAGCTTTCCCTTGTCCAGCTGATGAAGTGGGCTCTGAAGCCTTAAAGCCCTTTGAAGCGCTGTGCAGCAGTTTAGCTATGCAGCTGTGCTGGGAAACCTGTCTGGGTTTACCTACAGTCAGTCTGCAGCAGACACACTGAAGGTCAAATACTGGCTTCATCCTCCAGAACAGCTCAACAGCTCTGAAAATGAACTCACTAAATGATATCAACACTGGACTGAATAATTCAAGTATGTTATGAATAGTGCATGTAGAACTAGTCAACGTGTTATCATGGCAGAAGACATTGCTGTAGCATCCCAGTAAAATACAGTACAATATTGTATTAAGTCTGACTTTTCCAATGATTCTCCAATAATGTTTCACATATTAATCACAGAGCAGAAAAGAAACTGTGAAAAAACAGAAGACTGTAAACCAGGCTCAGATTATCACTGGGTGCTCTCTACATAATTAATGATAACTTGTGAAAATGATATCTGTGCTTGTCTGTTTAATTCTGTCAAATCTCTGACAAAACTCAGGACAGCCACAGGTTTGTCTAGTAATCGGAGTCAGGTGGTAAATCATGAAACAGAAACCAAATTATTTAAGATTTTTATTTAAAGAAAAATATCTGTGGGAAAAAAGAGCCAAAATCAGCCAAGCCTTAAAATCTTAAATCAAATGAGTCTGGTGTCAGATATACCAACGCAAGACTCGGTTACTCTTTTTGGAATGTCTGTAGGAGTCCATCACTGAATGCTCCAGATGTTTCAATGTTTCTTGACTAGCCAAATGAAGCAATTTAAATATAATCAAATAGGCAGACACCAGTATTCGTAGGATGTGAGATTTAAAGTTACTTGTCAGCAGGACGATGGGCCTGTATTCTAATTTGTTTGTATTTTCTTGTTAATGATTTTCTGTCTTGAACACACACATTCCACTGAATCCACAGAATAGCGTCCCTCTGTCTCACTTCCCATATAATATCACCATACCCCCCATTTCTCCCGATTGATCGGTTTAAAACAGCCTCCAGTGTAAACAGTACCAGCGGAGTCCATCATTCCCAGAAGTAAAATTATATTTTTTTAATTTACAGAATTTTGTGCGGCAGAAATATGTCCTCTTGTCTATCCTGTAAATACTATTGGTTTAAACTATTACTTTTATTTTGTGACATCCTGGAGCTCTAGATCATAACATGGTAAAACTGAGAACCTGTTTAAAAACGATCTGCTCTTTGGTCCAATTATTCAGTGCGTTCCACTGTACAGCTGTGGCTAGCAATGACAGCGTGTCCCATTCAGTATCCTAGCTGAAGACCCAGATGAAGGGGATGCAGTGTGTCTTTTAAAAAGATAGTCTTCAGTGTATGATACAGTAAGATGGTGAGTGACTATGCTATGCTACATGGAACTGAAGGGTCAAAGGTCAAGGGGAGAGAGCACAAACAGGGTAGAGCGATGGCCAGGATGAAGTGACAGCGTGGATGTGCAGGGTGTTGAGTATGATGAAAGCCTGAGAGAGTGAGGGGCTGTGTCATGTCAAAATGTTAAGTGTTATGTGTATCATTACATGATAAAGAGACGTGTCTGAACATTGAGCATGTTGGTTGTGTTTTTGAGGAGTTGGATGGAAAGCTTCATTTAAAAAGACAATATCAGAAGCTCTAACAAACAGACTTCTGACAGATGGGAACACATGAGCACTGACACGTTCTTGAACATTAATACGGTGCACTTCCTGTCAAACACTGTAGATTAAATCAAATAGATAAACCACTCTCTTCAACACCAGCTCAAATGTAATAGTATTAAACATGGAGAATTTGGCCCTAACAAGTGTTTTTAATTAATTAATCCTCAAAAAATATGCAGAAGGAGGATTTATGTATGGAACCTTTTTGTTTTGTCACAACAAATGGATAAAGCTAATAATACCCCAATCAAAGATTCATTTTCAATATTAATTTTAATATTTTAAATGATTGTCAAAATTCAGCTGTTCATAGCAGCATGGTGTGTTTCGATGGTACCAATCTAAAGACAAAAGGCAGGGGAGATAGAGTGACCTTCAGTTCTATACTCTAACACAGCGCTTCTTAAAGTACGTGCCAAGATTTGTTCAAGAAAAAGAGAATAAACATAGATAGCACCATATTAAAAACCCTATTAAAATGTTTTTACGCAGCTGACATAATAGTTCACGCTTGCACACAACACAACACACTTTGCTGCTTGCAAGTTTGTGGTGCACATTTGTGAGAAGTAGCAAATATCAGAGCAAGCAATGGAAATATTTGTCAGTGTGTATAGAGCTTAAAGAAATTCTGATTGGGTGTAGGCAACACCACGTTTGTTTCTGTCCCAATAGTAATACTGGAGGGTACTGCCGACATACCAATACTTTACATTAAGTACATCTAGTTACAACTATGTATACTTCTGATAATTACATTAAAGGCTGTGTATATACATGTAAGGCTATGAAACAATGTTATAATCTCGGTACTTTATGTGAAAAGAAAAAAACACTAAAAGTAGCAGCCTACATTATCGACATATTTGTGAAGGGGGCACCGTGAAAAAAAATCACCAAAAAAGAAATGTGTTGTTTTAAAAAGAGACCCCCTGTTGTAAGATGTGAGGAGGTGCAGATACAGAGCAGCCAGGCCGTCATGCAGGGGATCCCACATTTCCCCCACACTCTGAGATGAAACTTGCTTCCATGCAGCACCTCGCTGAGCCTGGTAGACTTGTTATTGTGAGTGTCATTGTCCAGGCGTAATCCTCCCTCTTCAAAGCTCCCAGCGCAGCTCTTCCCTCACTCTCCCTCTCTATACACAGCCCGTCAAGAGAGCAGCGGCGGGTTGATAAGAGGAATCCGGCGCCCACAATAGGCCGAGTCTACTAGGTTGTAGCGCTTCATCATCGCCGCCCCCCCAATGCTCCTTTTGATCTTGCCGTGGTACTGGAGATTCCCAGAGAGGGAATGGATCACTGGACGGCCTAAACATGTGGGACTGTTAAGAGAAACAGCTGGCTGGGCACAGAAACACACACACGCACCCTGACACTGATATCATACACATACTCTCTGACGTCCGTTTCTCATGCTCCTCTTAAACTCACTCACTTAGTCACACCACCGTATGTATATGTATGCCTTCATGTTGTCCACCTTTAAAAATCAGTTGTCCACAGTGTTTTATAGATGTGGTACGTATACAACACCAAGATATACCAAGTTTAATTATAAATAAGATTATAGACAGACACGCAGGCAGCTCAACAACAGGACTGAAACAAAAGCCACTTTGTCTGAGAACAGTTAGGCTACAATAAGGTGGCCAAAACAGATACAATGTTATATTCCAATATCAACACATGGAAATTTGCCTGTAAAACCAAGGTTGTCCATCACAAATCCTGTTCAATGTTAGTCAAATCCAATATTGTAATAAATGAAATACAAATTTATTTATATAGCACCAAATCATAACATAAGTTATCTCAGGGCACTTTTCATATAGAGCAGGTCTAAACCGTACTCTATAATATAATTTACAGAGACCCAACAACACATAAAGCAGTCCTACTGAATCATTGCTATCATCTCTTGGTATACGTCATCATATTTCTCAACCCTAGACTCCAAAGATTGTGCGGCTGCTAATGCCACAAAAACATTGCATTTCATTCTCTCTCACTACTTTTGACATCTGTGACTTTTTATATAAAATTCATACTGTTTAAATGTGGTGGAAAGATGCACACTTTTACATTTGACATGTACAGTATAAATGCAGTAGGTTGTGCTTAGCACTCTAGCCTGTCTGACCCATCGCCTGCCCTGCTGCCCTTTTAGTAAAGTAGGCTGTTTTTGTTCTCTTTGCCAACACAATATGGAGAAAACTAGTAAGCAGTGCTGGATGGATATTACTGATAAGAAAATCAGTGGTAGAAGTGTTGCTGCGTCTCCCCTTGGTCTATGACGTCAAGTGTAGCTGTTCTGAACAAATATAAACACTTTAGATATGGTCAACTCGCACATTGTACAACCTAGTTTGACTGAAGCATACTAAGACCTTAAGAGCATATGTGATAACTTAGTATTTCTACAGAACCTAGACACATTTTGATCCGTTTTATCTGTCTGTCTGACTAATTTCCACAGTTGATGAGTGAGCAGCAGCAGAGCCCTTCACTAGGTAGCTATGGCCATATTACACAAATCTGAGGGCCACATGTGTTGACACAGGGCTCCATCTGCTCTGTTTGTATGGTGTGAGTGGAGCCAGAGAGGAGCAGAGGTCTGTTTTGAATGTTCCTCTAAGATTAACCCGTCTTTCAGTGAGGATGATACAGGGACTGATCTCTCCTACTGATTGGATTTGAAGCCTGGGAGAGAGATTTAAATTACCTGCCCTCCACCCCCCTCCTCTCTCTGTCTTATGTGAGGGAGTATTTACAGTAACATGATAAGATGGTGTCAGGCACTATGAGCCTTTGAAGAAGGGCATCTGCACCAATCGGAACAGCAAGTATGACGATAGGAGTTTCAATGCTGCGGCATCTTCCCAGAAAGCACGCAAGGCTTTCGAGAGTGTCCTCCAATGTTTGAACATGTTGCCACGGGCATCACCCACAGATATTCTGCAGGCCTTTTTGACCGTAGCCTCTTGAGCAATGACGAGTCGGCTGTCTAAACTGTTGTCCAATCTGGGGTGCCATTAAAAACCACTTAGGGCTTTATAAGGGGGCGCAGAGTCCTTTGCAAAATTTCCTTTGGCGCAGATGGGATGAAAACGTTTTTGGTTTCCCAGAAGAGGTCAGGAAAGGTAGCTCCCTTTGTGTTTTATGGCTTTGAGTGCTATATTAGCATATTCTGTCCTGTAGTCTGAAGACGTTTTAAAGATGAAAGATGGAGAATGTTCACATACTTTTTATAGCCTCTTAGTATCACAAGAGAGGATTTTGGTATTTTCCCAAATAAATGCCTGCAAGGAGAAAAATCAATACCAGGGAGAAAATTGATTTTGACAATCAGGCCAATGTCAAGAAAATTATCCTGGAAGGTTTGGCATGTGGGTTTTATTTTGTAAGGTGCTTAGGGGGGTTATCTGTGTAGACATCTACTTAATGTTCAGGTAAAGGTTGTTTCAGGGTTCATCTCACCCAACTGTTCTCTCAGTTCAATGATCTCTATGGGATCTTGCTCATCTCAATCCATTAAGAACATCACTGAGCTGCAGTCAGTGAGCTAATCATATTTTACTACACTTATCCTACACAAACCGTTTTTAATGGCCCACGGGATCCTTTCTTAAGAAGGCAATCAGTACAAAATACAAACCTTTGGTCCTTTAGTCCCTGAAATTGGTTCATTTTTTATAGAAACTGACAATCATGAAGTGTAGATCCAATCCTTTTTAAAGGATCCTTAACCACACTGTCTTCTGTTTGAGTACAGTACTCTAGTGAACAGAAGAAGCTTAAGCTAATTCATTTAAAATACCGAAGTATTGTCTTTAATGTGAAAACCAAAAAAGAGCATTTCTTTTTCTTTTCTTCACTTTTCCTTTATATTCTCCAATAGGAGGATGTTTCCTAGCTACAAGGTAAAAGTGAACGGGATGAACCCCAAAACCAAATACATCCTACTTATTGACATTGTTCCAGCTGATGACCACCGCTACAAGTTCTGTGATAACAAATGGTAAGTTTGCAATTGCAAAGCCATACATTTGTCTGGTTGAGGGTTGCCCCACGGGCTACTACTAGTACTACTACTACTACCTTACTCGTTCTGGTGTGACCAGTAGCTAATGTTAGATATTGCTGTGTAATGGACATTACGAAGTAGTATTTTACATTAAAATGCTTATATTCATTATTGTACAAGAGCAGATCATCTTGGTCTGATGGTTATCTGTTACTGCAGATCATCATTGGCTACAGCTACTTACTGCAGGGCAAAGGCAAGACACTTGTCAAAGAGAAGAAGCTGCTGGACTGGGCTCAATATTTCTCCAGTTGACCTTGTATCTGGAGGCAATGCCCATGCAGTCCTCCAACCATCACCAACCATGTTAGAACTGTCAGTGCCAGTTGTGCGCAAAAAGGTTTTGCCAGGAAAAGCTAAAAAGAATGCAAAATCTCCAGCAGAATTAAGTCATTTTACAGCCATTTATTTCTGCTTGAGGCATGGCCTGCAGTTGGTGAGTTCTGGTGTTCTTCAGCGACACCTTTGAGAAGCATAATTAGTAATGATGTTTTAGCAGGGGCCACCTCCTTCTAGTCTAAGGGATTTAATACTGTGAGGGTTGAGAGCAGTGGTGTTTCATGCCTATATGCAGCTACATTATAGTAAAGGAGACCTAGTTCATGTTGTGACATTTTTCAGGCTGTTAACAGAGACGTATTCTCTAAATGTTGGATATTCTTTCCTTATCTCAGTTTGCTTCTGCATGTTTACAATCTGCTTCTAGGATGGTGGCTGGCAAGGCCGAGCCAGCGATGCCAGGCAGACTCTATGTGCACCCTGATTCCCCTGCCACAGGAGCTCATTGGATGAGGCAACTAGTGTCATTTCAGAAGCTCAAGCTTACAAACAATCACCTGGACCCTTTCGGGCATGTGAGTACCTGCAGAGACTATTAGTACACTACTTTCTACAATTCAAGACCTATTCAAAGAAAGTGTTAGTGTTTTTACAAACTGCCATCATTCTAGTAGTTAATGATAACATTTTACTCATCATTTTAATTGCAGAAATCTGACAACATGGCAACAGTTGCCAACACAGCTGCACAATGGTGTAAGTTAGAAAATCATTGGGTTACATAATATGGTTAATATGTGAATTCAATAAACTGTCTGACTCATGTAGCTTGTCACAGTGGACTCTGGACGGTGTTAAGAACAGTTGCCATGTTCCAAGATTCATGCAATTAAATTGGTAAAATGTACACCAATTGGAATCATTGATTGGAATGAGATGCTACATCCCTATAGCCCTTTAAAACATCTGGAGCCTTTCACCCAGACTAGGAATCATGGACAAAACTACTCAAAAGAAAACCTATCTTGTAAAAGAATCACAAATCTGAGTCAAATCCATAATAAATCCACTGGACTTTAATACAATTCTACAGCTATGCTAGTGGGTCATTGCATAGAAAACCAAACTGTTGCAGAGATAAAGCAAAGCATGACTCAAATTGCAATTTCGACCCAATAATGGCACAACATGAAAGGTCAGGGGATCACCAAAGTTTACAAAGATCACAAATGTCTTTCAAACAGTTGAAACATTTCACTCTGAACATCCGAAATGTCAACCTTATGGTGGTGCCAGGGAGAAAGTCAGCAGATCACCAAGGTCATTGGTATTTATCCTCTGGGAAACAGGTCTGTACCAACATTTGTGCCAATCCATCTTGTAGATGTAGAGATATTTCACTGGATAAATGAAATGTTTGACCTGCTGGTGGCACTACATGAAAAGTCACGGGATCACCAACATCATTACGATTCATCGTCTGGGTACCATGAATATGTATACAAAATTACAATAGTTGTCAAGACAATTCACCCCCCAAAAAAACCAAATGCTCTCGACAATGCTACAAGAAAAGTCAGGGAATCACCAAAGTCAGTAGGGTTGATCCTCTTGGGACCAACCATGTTTGCAGATTATGACAACCCATCCAACAGTTGTTGAGATATTTCAGGCTCTACCGAAGTGGTGTTGATGATCTGCCCTGTACTGTACAGTTCACAAACCAGCCCAATAATCAATACATAATGCAGTAAACATGGTTCCACATGGGAAAGGCCTAACAATAAACAATCCCATTAATTTCATCTTTGCCTGTCTGGAATACAGCTCCAACACTCCAATTTGAACTAGAGGGACTTCTGTTCAGCCAGAAATCCCACCCAATGTCAGAAACATCACAGAAGAAACTATACATAATTTTGTTATGCACAGAAAATGGTAAAGGTGTTTTTCACAGGCAGATTTCTGAAAGAAGGATGAAAGAATCTGAGGAGGCAGAGGCTGCAGAGGGAGGTGAAGAGTGTGACTGTGGCAGCGCTCCCCAGGGGGACTCTGGAATAGCTTGTCTGAAGCCATCCCATCAATAGGCGGGCTCATTAGGTTCATAACCTCTGAGATCAGTGGCGGGGCCTGCTGTCAGATTGAGTTGAGTGCCTGGCCAGTGATAAGGGCGAGTAATGAGGACAGAGTAAGTTTGAGGCCAGGCAGAGCCCAGATGACGCCCAGACCAGAAGGTGTGGAGTAGGGCAGTGATGCTCACAGTGGAGGAACTCCCATTCAGTACTAATTATTCTCATTACAGAATGAGTAAAAATGACTACTTTAACCATGGTTCTCACTCTTCTTCTTCACTGGTGCTGCCCTGTATGGTAGAGCACAGAATAACTAGTACACTTTACCATATTGGGAATTCCTGAGATTATGTATTTTCAAAAGCAGGTCTGTGTCTTAATGAGTCTATTTGTTGATGCTATGTAAATGTGTGAAAATCTACACAGTGGAGTCCCCTTGTAGAGTACTATGTTCACACACTGTAGAATCATATAATTCTGTGGTCTATTGTACAGGACTAGAGACTTATATTTCCCAAGGCCCATCAAATCCATGACAATTATTCTTCCCAGAGGAAGGCTTCCCTGATCACTACATCCAGACAGTCACTCAAGAGTCTCCAGTATCACCCTTAGACAGCAGCCAGACAAAGGTCAACAGAGAGCCTCTGGTGAACCAGCCAATAGCTTATCTCTGTCTACAGCCTGCCTCAGCAACAGGAGCATGTGAGCATGAGGCCATTTGGTGTTCAACCTGAACCTAGCTCCCTGTGCCCTTTTCAACCTTTGCCTCTCTTTGGGAGCCCCCTGGAGGAGAAGACTCCTCAGGAGAGTGTCTGGCAAATAAGAAGGGGAGCCGAAGTGCAGAGCTTGATGCTTATCGGCCCTGACACAACTGGACTAGTGATGACCCTGCCCTACTGTTGCTAACGCTTCTCTGGGCACAGCACTCGGCTAGAGTGAGTGGACTGATGCTAATGAGCCAACCTGCAGCCACCCAAACAACCTAAACACTAAGCACACTTAACACATGCTACCTGCTATACTAACATACAACACATTTAGATCCCAGATCAAGTGTGATGGTGATGATAAATGCAGAGAAACGAGATTCTTGCAACCTTGCCCTTGAAGGGCTCAATTCCACTGAGGAATTCTGCAGTGAATGGATGGAAACAGATATTATATATATTATGCATGTTAGCTAACAGTGTTAAAATAGATAATTCAATGCAGTTCACTTTTATTTATATAGCGCTATATCATAAAAAGGTTATCTCAGGGCACCTTTTCTTACAGAGCAGGTCTGGACCGACTCTTTATATTTACAGAGACCCAACAGTCCCACCATGAGCAGCACTAGGCAACAGTGGCAGCAACTCCGTTTTAACAGGTAGAAACCTCCAGCAGAACCAGAACCAGTTGGGTTGAGAGAGAGAGAGAGAGAGAGAGCAGGAATTATGTTAATATTAATAAATACTGATATTATACTAATAATATAATAGCAATAACAGTAATAGCAGCAGCAGCTGTTGAGCAGGAACACGGGGGCAGCAGGTGCAACCATAGATCCAGACTCCACAGCGCAAGAAATACCTGCAGGAATCTTTAGGAGCGAGAGAGAGAGAGAGAGAGAGAGAGAGAGAGAGAGAGAGAGAGAGAGAGAGGCACACAGCTCGGGGCGGAGGGTGAAAA
>JAVQJD010059062.1:0-17376 GCA_036023655.1 Nannoperca australis
CCCCCCCCCCCCGCCCCCCCCCCCCCCCCCCCCCCCCCCCCCACCCACCACCCAGGGCGACCCACCCCCCCCCCCCCCGGGGGGGGGGGTCTCATAACGGGGTGTTAAGTTGCTCTGCATCCCCTTAGGAGCATGGAGGTGCCTCTGGTGATCTACTAGATTATGATTTATTATACTTGTATGTGAACACCAAAGTCATTAGGATTCATCCTCTTGGGACCATGACTTTCCACAGAAAATGTCTTTCAAAATGTGTTAAAGATCAGAGGCAGGGCGAAAAGTATTCATCATGTCAGTCAAACCTTTGACCTGGGGAGGTTTATGTGGGAAAGCCTTCAAACTCCACAGCAGGGTTCACTAGTCATGTTCACTATACTGGAGGTGAGCGACTACACAACTCAAGGCCTCAGTATGCTTCAAACCAAGTGCTTTTCGGACTGCGTTACAGTGTCTAAACCCCTTTTCAGGCCCACTGTGCACAGTGATTGGCCAGGTGTGTGGAGGTGTGAAGGTAGGCAGGGTCATTGTGTCGAGACGACATAGTTCATGGAGCAAAATGTGGAAGATTCATCTGAAGCATACTGAGGCCTTCAGTTTATTTCTGGAACAGCTCTGAATAAAATGTCTCAGCGGGAACTTCCTTACTTTCTTTCCCTACTTTCTCTACTTTTCAAAAAAAAAACTCCTTTAAACCAAACATGGCTGCAGACAGAGAAACATACATAATGATCTACACACAAACAGAAATACAAATAACAAAAGTCGTTACAAGAATAATTTGTTATTAACTGTAGAATAGCTTCATGATCTATTGTCAGTATGAGTGGCAATTTTGGGCTTTCTGTGTAATTAAAAGTCATAGGAACTGATATAGTATATACACAATAGCAGCAAACATACTTTTGGTAAATGGGATGATGAGGGTAAAGTAAATGTGATGGAAGAGGTTCAGATTCACGAAGAAAAGCAATTACTTCTCACAACTCAATCATCGACTTCATTACAAATATGTACAATAGCTTTACATATTGATATTCATTTGGTATGTTGGTGATTTCATGGGAAACAGAAGGGGCCGTTGGGAGACTTGTCGCTGTCTCTTGGTTGATTTCGAAAAGCTCTATCACTTCAAAAGGCCCTGCGTTCAACTACAAAGGATTCCCTATTTGAAATGTGAGCGACACAATTTCAAAACGACGTACAAAAGATTTCACACTTTGATCTTGGCCCTAATCCATTCACGCACTCATTCATTCAGTCACCGTCTATGAATTGATCTAATTTCCTACATTGAGCCAAACAGTCGCACAGCTGTCCAATAATTCATCCATCCATCATTCACTCAGGCATTCATCCACTCATCTATCTGCCCTTTGTTTTCTGAGGAGCGGTGGATCAGCCAGCGTGAATAAAATAGTAAAATAATTCCTCTCATTTATTTTTGTTCATATTATTTTAACACTATATACAGTCCTGCCGCTGGTCTGCCAACAAGGGTGCTGTGAAGCTGGGGAGGGGGTCCATGCCTTGGCTTCAGTCTTGATGAATAATTCATGGCATGGGACTCATTCATGGTTTTAACACAACTCTCAGTTAGTGAGTTTAAACACACATGCTGAAGAGTTTAGGGCGGAGGGGCAGGAGCAGCGTGAGGCGAGGATTGGGTATCGTATTCGGACAGATGGAAGTATTGACGTTTTGTGATCGAGAAGTGGCCCAGCAAAGGAAGTGTTGTTCTTTTGGTGGAATGGAAATGAAAGAGGGAGCTGCTGGCTGTATTCACTCATCATCTCCTTCATGTGCCCTGCAGCGAGGCAAGGGAGGCCCCAAACCTTCAACCTGCCGCAGGCGAGTGAACGTTCCAGCAGGACACATGCGAGGCAGACATGAACTGATCAGATGACGGTCACCCGGAGAGCTCCAGGATGACTGGAATGATGCAAAGACCACTGTGGGGCACTTGAGCCCGCTGATATAGAGCAGCAGGTGTTGGGGGGTGGCATATGAGTTCTTTCCCTGGTAAAGTAGGCCAGACGAGGCCAGTTCTTCTAGCAAGTGGACTTCCTCCCTTCCTTCCCCACAGGGCTCCTGGGCTGGTGGGAGGGTCACGAGGAGTCAGTGCAGGGCGAGGGAGGAGGGGGGCACAGGTGAAAGTAGGAGCGCTCAGTGGAAGGGGACGGGGGGCAGCTCTCCTCAGCTGACAGATACTGAGAGCGGGGGGTCGGGGGCGGAGGGTAGGGATCCGAGTCTGAGTTAAGGTCCATGTAATATTTGTTGTGTTTGCCGTGGGTGCCGTGGCCTGCGGCCTTCCAGCGGCCTGCAGGCGACACCAGCCCAGCCGCCGGGCGGTGGGGGGTGTAGTCGCTGTCACAGACATCAGTGCTGCAGGGAGTGGTAGGTGGGGCGGCACCACGGACTGGGTGGTAGGGTCTGATGGGCAGGAGACACAGAGTTAGGTTTACATCAGGACTAAGTGAGATGCAGCGTCTCAGCAGCAACAGCAGTGAGCGCTCTGTAGAAAGAGACAAACCTGGCAACATACAAACAATAAAAAACATTTATATATGTTACCATTGTGACCCAAACCCACAGTGTTTCTACTAACAGCTGTTGTGTGTATCTCGGTGCCACAGAGCTCCATTGTTGTCCAGAAACTATTAAAGCACACCAGTGAGCCACACTGTTGTTCCTTCATTACCATGAACACTCACACTGTGGTTTATTTACACCGTCCTGATGACCCAAATACTCACTAGAGCATCGAATGTGGATTCATCCGCTGCGTAAAATAGTCCCCAATAAATGTACTATTTCCTCCTGTTTGAGTAATGTTTGCTAAAAACTTCAGCTTCCAGCTGTTTACAGAAATTACCGTAGGCCTTTTTAAAAAACAAAACAACATATTTGTGAGGGGTATTTAAAGATTGACATTCAGTATGAACCAATGAGCTCAGGGCCACAGACATGGTGTCAGAAAGTACTGAGAGATTTGTTGACAAGAAATATAGAATAAGAGTCTTATTTTAGAATGGTCGATAACATACCTTCTGTATTTTGTTATTATTAGCTTAGCCCTGGTGGTTTTGTTACACCTTTACGCTGGAGCAAGCTGGTGGACAGGCTGACAGGCTGGGGATTTCCCTTGTTTCTATTAGTGAGTCTACTGTTGCCATCATAAAGATACCTCAAACAGGAAGCTGTGTTCACCTGGAGCCATTCCATCCTAATAATCCACAACGGAACACAGTTATACTCTTTCCTCACATTTGTTTACATGTGGAGCAGAAGGTGACTTAACTGCTTAACAACTTTCTCCTTGTACTTCCCCTTAACATGTGTTCTCCTTAACTGTCACACAGTTTCATATATTTTGTATGAAATTGTTCCAGCTTTTCATTAAACTTATATCTTTTCATGATTGTACCTAAAGGTGCATCATTATAGACACTACAGTTCACATCTGTGTGGCAGTGGCGGAGCCAACCCGTGATGCAGCTGCATCTTTGTCAGGCGTTTGCTGGTGAGATGGATGTGGTCTATGTGTGTTACCTGTAGGATCTTGTGGTGGATGGACTGTTGGAGGAGTAGAAGATCTCTGTGTTATAGAGAGAGCGGTCAGTAGCCGGGGATGGAGGAGGGTTCAGGATCTACAAACAGAACATACCCATGTGTTACCTGACTGTATATGGAGGGGAAACAACAAACTGTGTGCACTGTGTGTGTGTGTGTGTGTGTGTGTGTGTGTGTGTGTGTACCTGAGGGTAGAAGGCTCCCTTGGTAGATGATGAGCTGCTGGATGAGGCTCCAGTCACATGGTTCCTGTCATAGAGAGGAGCTCCACTGCTGCTGCTGCCCATCAGGCTGACTGAACTCATTATGGACTTCCCACATGAAATACCTGCACACAGCAAGTCCCACTTAACAAATCATCCCATTACATGAGTAATGTCCTAATTATAGCCCCTCCACAGCTGTGTGTCTGATCCTACCTTGGAAGGTGCCATGCTGGGAGCTGCTCGGGGCGATAAAATTGAGGGGCACGTGGGGCGTGCCGCTGATGTATTCATGAGGAAAAGTGCCACTGGGGCCCTTGTAGCGGCGACACACCACGCGCTGGCACACAAAATAAGCTCCCCCGATCACGAAGACGAGCAGGATGATAGCAATGACCGGGCCGATGGTGTTAGGCCCGGTGTTAGGGATGCCACTGGAGGGAGGGGACACATACTCTACACATGATAAGAAAAAGGAAAGAAGGATGCAGACTCAGGGACAAGTATAAGAAAAAGTACTTAAGCAGGAACAATGCACGTGTGCATGTGTCTGAGTGGTTTTACCACAGGCGAGCTCATCAGATCCGTCAGGACAGTCGGAGTAATTGTCACACTGTTGTTTCTTAGTGATGCACTGGTTGTCACCACAGCGGAACTGATTGGGGGGGCAGATGACTGGAGGACAGCAAGAAGCAGAGTATAAGACACAACAATGATGAGGTAGACAGATAATGATAAGCTCCTATAAAACAACATGTTAGAAGAAAAGCCTCCAGTTATCCATTGGAGCCAGCGGTGGAAGAAGTCTCCAATGCAATTGCATCATTCGCCAGGCAGAATGGCCCATCACTTGTATATTATGGGATGATTTGTACTGATGAATTAACACATAAGCAACATTTTAATTTTGTAGCTGGTCAAGGTGGAGCTCATATTGTTTAGCAGGGTAATTACATAGTACATGTATTTAGTTGACTTCCACCACAGGCTATGCATTTATTCCACTAAATTAAACAAAAGCACAGGTGTTACTATCACATTAATGATTGCCCAGTAAGCAGTGACAGTGTGACAGCGAGCCGACATGATCAATACCAGGAGCCTGAAACTGACGCAGCTAAAAGGAATTCATTCTTTACACCTGTGCTTTTCCGATTGTCACGTGCCAACATGTCTGCTGTGAAGAAGGACCACGGGAGAATGAGTGCAGTCAGCTTAAAGGTAGATTAAGGTGTTATATTAAACACATTGTACTTTTTCTAAATATCTGGCCATTTATTTATTTTCACAAATTGTGCTTTCCCAAAAATCTTTCCAAATTAGGACACAGTGCCCGGAGGGATTGTGTGTTTCTGGCCCGTCATATACTCCTCAAGTTCATTCTATTGTACTACTTTGAGCACAGCTAGACTGTACAGCACTGTAATAGCAGTGTTTGTCCTACACGTGAGAACCATCTGTCTGTCTTTCTGTTTTGGTTCAAACGTTTGTTTATTCTAAAAGTATTTCCACATTGTTATGATGTTGAATTTCACGAGTTCAGCACACGTTCTGAGATGTGCTGGTGGAAGATCTTTCATTATACCAACACAGTCCGACCCGGAAGCCTTTACGTATGAAGACAAAGCTGGAAAGCCATCAGGAAAGCCAGAAGCTGTGAGCATGTGAACTGAGGGGATGTTCCTTTATATAACTCATTTGATGTGTGGTTCGATATACAGAACACAGACTATCACTAGTAATGATATTACACAGCAGCCAACAGCAGCTTTAGTCCATTTCTATGTATTAAACATTCAACAACTAAGTTGATAGTGTAGCTATTAAAACCAGCACGTCAACTGACCTAATGTTTAGTGAGTAAGGAAGTTTAAACCTACTTTCACAGTCCTGCTCATCAGAGTGATCAGCACAGTCGGGTTCACCATTGCAGCGCCTTTGAGCATCAATGCAGCCTCCTTTATCACATTGGAACTGGAAGGCTGAGCAGATGGGGCAGTTCTTCTCATCACTACTGTCGTCACATTCAGGGAAGCCGTCACAACGCCAGGCCATAGGAATACAGTCGATCTCCCCCGTGGAGCAGGTGAACTGCTCCGTGGAGCAGGTGGGAGGCTCTGAGAGAGAGAGGGAGGAGGCAACATATGTTCACAGTGTGGAGAAGCAGAGGACTAAGAGGGAGGTGCAGTGAGACATGTAGCATTGCATTCAGATCAAAGGAGAGAACACAGACATCAGAGAATTAAAGTGTTTTATCAAACACTTTACAGTCAGTAACCTCTGTTGCTGTTCTTGCACCCTCTACAGACAATCATCATCTCTTCTTCTCTGCATGCCTGCATTGGTTCACCATGTAGTTAAAAACAAGTCCCACTCCCCCCACCTCCTCAAACTAGAAACTATTGTGTGTAAAGTTCCACCACGAGGGTCAAGAATTATCCTGTTTGTGTGTGTGTATGTGTGGTGTGCTGTTCACCTCCACAGTGCAGCAGGTCCTGCAGTAACACCAGGTGCATGGGACAGGAGCAGCGAGGTGTGCCATCACCCTTTGCAATGCAGATGTGAGAACAGCCCCCGTTGTCACGGGAACAAGGGTGGGATGCTAAAGAGAAGAGAAGAAAGATTACTAAAGAGGCACACACTTTCCTGCCAAACCACAACCTCATATTAATACAGCTTGTTCCAGTAAACTGCTCAGTACATGTATCAGGCAGTAACTAATCCTGAGGGCCATACCAAAATCCTGTGGATCCATCTCTTCCACAGCGTGGATGGAGGTCAGGTATGATATCCGTCCCTGTATGCGCGTGCGTCCGTCTCCGGTCATTTTGTCCACCCTCTCTATCATCTGCTGCTGCCGGTCGATCCAGAACAGGTGATCTCCCAGAACTGTCAGCCCCATCGGCTGGAGAATGTTGGAATCCTGGAGGACGATGCGATTGGCTCCTGGGGGAGACAGAATGATGTCAGAATATGAAAACAGTATATCCTGACCACCTCCGGACATCTGAAGCTGATGAAGATATTGATCATATTTCATATTATATTTTAAAGTATAAAGAATATGCACTAAGCAGGGCATTTTACATTTGCTAAATAAACGTGTCAGTGCTCTCTGGTGGACAGTGATAATGGAGACAACAGGCCTCATGCTAAAATCATTCATATAAACAGGTTTTTTATATTTTAGGATTTTTATTGGCATATTTAATAGCTTCTACTGGTCAGTAGATTTGAATTGTCTCACTCCACTGGCCTTATGGTTTTTATACACGTCTCCAGCGTCACCCTCACAGTGATCCCCTGCTGTAGGCCATGATATTCTATTGTCTGATATCTCTGACAGTCACATCCTTTTGTCATTTATTGTTACTTACAGATGCTCTTATAAATGCAGTAAGCAGTAAGTAAGATTATTTAGGGTTTATTTAACCTATTTCGCTCCATGCACACTCCAAGGGAAAAATTATGTTTCTACTGATTTGATCTGAGAGGAATCAGCATCACTGTATTTATTACAATACATCTTAGAAGACAGAACAGGATGTGCATTTCACCTCTGCATGTTTCCCCTTGTGCGGCTGCAGCTTTTACTTTGACCGGGTGGCATTCAAGTCAGAAATGTTAATACAGTTTATCCCACCTAGTTTAGCTAGTTTACAGTCGTGACTTCTGTGTAAAAGTGACACAGACACCAGATTCATGTTAATGAGTGTGTGTCTCTATATGTCATTATTGCTATATAATCTTTTTTATGTGTGTCACATTAGACATCTGAGCCATCATTTGTTTCATAAAAATGTACATTAATATACACATTATTTTGATCAGAGTTATTTGTATTCATGGTAACTCACCTGTCAGGTCACTGCTCTCGATGCGTTTGAGGTCGGCGTCGACCCAGAACAGTTTTCCTAGTTTATTGTCCAGAGTCAGAGCCACTGGTCTGATGAGACCAGTGGTGAACAGAGACTCTCTCTCTGTCCCATCCAGACTGGCTCCTTCGATCTTAGCCGAGCGCTCCTGCACTGTGGTGAAATACATGTACCTACACAGAGACACAGACACATTTATATAGGACATTGCCTGTTCACTGGGATACCCTAGTAACTTCACAATTATCCAGTTCTAATCACTTATTGGATGTTACTCATTCCCTTCCATACACAGTACAACATATCTTAATGTAACCAAGCATTTCTTTTGTGGAACCAGCTACAATCAGCAAAACCAACAGGAGCTCACCCTTTCTCAGCGTTGACCACAATGGCTCGTGGCTTGTCGGTGTCATCCTTCAGGACCACGCCCACGATGTGTCCGTCCATCCTCTGGACGTTGATGGTGTTGGTTGTCTCACAGGACCAGTAAATGTGGCGGCTGTAGGGGTCCAGGCTCAGGTCATGAAGCTGGTTGTCCACTGGCTGAACACTGCTGCTCACTATTATGGAAGACTGGAGGCAAACACAAGCACGGCCACAAGTTCAACATTTGACTCACTTTGATATTTACTCGATAATCCTCATGGCTGATATTAGTCTTTACTGCGGTCAAGCTCTGATAAGGTGGTGATTACTCACTGAGCATATTAAGCTAATATCTATTGCAATGTGTGTCACTCATTGTCATGTTGAAGAGTTTTCCTTAACTTCATGTAAAGCTCCATCTGTTCACTTGTTTGTGCTACATTTGTGTCCCAATGTAGGAGTTTCATCTAATCAAAGTCTGCATTTTAAGACTAATATAGGTTTACATGCTGTCCCACTGTAAAGGCTCCACGTTACCTTCTTTTGTTCAGATTTGTGTGCACTGACTTAATAATTTACTTCACTTTACTTTCCACTGGTGTGCTGAGAACGCTTGGTTAACCAATGCAGCTACATGTTTTTCATTAAGGAGTGGCTTTGTGGCTTCCTCTTATCTGCAGGGAGATTTTGTTTGGCAACCTGAGAAACAGAGAGCATGAAAGCTTGTTTTGTCTTACGCCAAAACCAATATTAAATCAATAGCGTGAATTAAGTTATCCGACACAAATTTTTCAACTGAGACCGCAAATGAGTTGTTTTCTCCAGGACAACTCCCAGGCATGTATAAAGCATTTCACTTTTAAGGTCACAACTCCTAAACTATAAAGGCATATATCCCCTTGATTCCTTGGTCCAACATGAATGTATCCTATCACTTTTTCGCAAAACACTTTTCTTTTATCATCCTCCAACAAATGTTGCGCTAAGTGGTACATAACATATTTGAACAAAGATGTTTTTTGATATTAAATCAGTTTTTTCTGTAACTAGTTACCAAATTATTTGACATGATATAACTCCTTAAGTCATTGTGCAGTTGCAGCAAAAAAAGATGACGTGCACATATAAACGACATGACTCACATTGTGATGCCATTTCAGATACAGACGGCACTACTGTAAAATGAAGAATTCAGAAATTCTGCACAATTCCTCCTTGTACAAAGTACTAGACCCAGGATTTGTTTTTTTATTTGAAAAATCAATGTGACCGTATCAGATCCAAATGCAGAGTAAAAACCTCAAAACTTTTGTAAATGATTAAAATGACTCATTTAGAGGACTATGCAACCCTGTTCAAACAGTCTTCATCAACCAGTAAATGTATCTACCATGCCTTTGTATGTATTGATTATCACCACATGAAGCGGATCAATGAAAAAGCCACTGCAGGGTGTATTTAATGTAAGCCAGACATCAAGCATACAGCTTTATAAGAGAAAAATGCAAGCACTTTCAAAGTACATAAACAAAAAATGTCCATTTCATATTCATTTACCATTAACCCGATGGACTGTTTGCTGATTGTCTGTCATGTAATGAAGTGAACCCTGTAAACGCGGGTATCATGGAAGCATCACGTGGCAGTAAATCTGGTCGTTCCCAGGTATTCCAACTGATTATTGGCATATGATCACAATTAGTTTTGGTCTCTGTGAGGAGAATCCTCTATGAACCACTTCTCTTGGGGAGGAGGGGCAAGATCAGACTGCTAGGCCTTAGAGGGAAATTTTTTTGTAGGTGGCGTCCTTCAAAGGAGGCTGAGACACAGCTAGTATGTGTAATTTACTGGCCTACAGCAGACCACCATCATTATGATTGAAGCGGAGGACAGGTTCACTGTTGGTTTGATTGCATGTTTTTACAAAAGCATGAGAAACGTGTTAGCATCCATGCAGGTCTCATATGCTGTCAGTGTGTGTTTTACCATGGCTCCGTCGTCTCTGGCCCGGCGTATGTTCTGTCGTCCGTCCAGCCAGTAGACCAGCCGGTCCAGAGGGTCGTAGTTGACAGCTCGGACGTTCCTCAGGACATGAATGGGCAGGATGATGTCGGGGCTCTGCTCTCCCAAAACCATCCTGCTGATACTGGCCTTCTGACTGAAGAGCAGGAAACTAGAGGGAGCTGCAGGCAGACAGGATGGAGGGGGGGTCAAAGAATGAAGAGAAGGAGTGAGCATGCGGAGTGGACACAGCGTTCTGTTTGCTCAATGCATATTGTGAAATACAAAGACAAACACGGAGGGTCAAAACCCAGAACGCCAAGTCTCAACACACACACACACACACACACACACAGTCCCATCAGAACATCTGATACTGCTCTGTTGATGGTTCCAAAAGCTGAGATGTGGAGTGCCTCCATTCTTTGGAAACAACAAAAGTATGCTGGATTTCATTGTCTTTGGTGTGTGTGTGTGTGTGTGTGTGTGTGTGTGTGTGTGTGTGCGCGCGCGAGCGAGCGCAGATATTCACATAAGCAAATTAGGTTAATCCTTTTACCTTTAACTTCAGTCATTTCTGTTCCATTTGTTTTCGACTCCCAACTAAAGCTGCAGGAAACTCTTAAACAGGGGCCAAGTCCATCATAGGGCACACATACCATCACTCACACACACATATTTCCACCCATCTCACTGTCCTCATCTGTTTCACTCCATCAGTCACGTCAGACTCACCACTCTGCTGCTCTCACTTTCTCTTTTTCAACAGAAACAAACAAACTGTTTCCACTCATTTAGTATTTCCAATCAAATAATTCAAGAATTTCCATCCAATAAGCTATCATCAAAGAATCTCAACACTTCCTGCACAAATGTCTAACATTAAAGGCCTTCCAGCGGGTCAAAGGGCATAATCAATCTCTTTAGGCAGAATTCTATTGTGATTTAAGAAAATCATTTGAAATGGAAAACAATGAGTGAGAACAGTTTATCTGTTAAAAAGAGAAAGTAAGAGAGACAAAGTGGTCAGTATAAGATGTTGATGTATGAATGGAATTAGTGCTGTATATATGTATATGTATATGTATGTATTTTCTCATTAGTTTTTTATAGCCAGTCCTTGGATTCAAACCAGTGGCTTTCCATTTCCAGACATGCTTGTGTTTCTGTCTGAATCCCAGCAGCTCAGTACTTACAGCTACAGTTTCGCCCATCAAGGTTCAAAGTGTAGTGGGAGGCACAGCGACACTGGGCACCAGCAGGCGTGGCCAGGCAAAGGTGGGCACAGTTGCCATTGTCATGGGAGCACTCGTTGGTACCCTCCTGACGGGAGGAGTGGAATACCAGGATGTCCAGCATCAGCTCCAGCTGGCCCTGAGGACACAGAGATGTAAGGGCAGTAAAGCTCAGTCTCTTTGGATATTTTAAGCCAATGTATAGTGAGCAACTTAAACTGGTTTCATACCTGCAGAACCACAGTGCGGTTGAGTCCGCTGCGTTTGTCTGCCCGTTCAATACTGCGCAGGTTAAAATCGGTCCAGTAGATAAAGTCCCGGTACTGAGTCAGGCCGAAGGGGTGAGGGAGGTCGTCTACTATGATCTCCCTCTGAAGGCCTGCAGAAAACATGACAACATCTATACACTGGCTCTTTATGTTGTCATCAACTACAATAATCTCATCATCCAAGCCTCAAGCAAAGCTTCACCATCTTTACAGATTTGTATACAAGTAAATGTAGATCAGGTGTGTGAAGCCTGTAATTAATGTCAAAAGAGTGAGAGAATAACTGGTACTGTATTAATAGTTTGGGGTGTAGATGGCAGCATGTATAGAGCAGAGTCGTCACCGTACAGATGGTAAAGGCCAAATATGTGACATCTTCCTCTATTAAATCATATAAGCTAGCATTGCTAGCATAGCTAGCATAACTTGCATTCAAGTTTTCATGTTTTAGCCCATGTAGTACAGCTGTGCTCCAATGTGGACATGTGGATTCTTATGTGTCTAACCATAATCTCAAGATTTGAGACATACCATAAGTAAAAACAAAACATTTTAAGACGTTTTAAATCTTAAATTTTGAAAATCTGATTTTTAAAGGATTTCTAAGGATCTGCAGGAACCCTGAATGTACAAAGGTCAGCAGCACCCACTGCTTTGTGTGTTAAAAGCTGTACATTTTGCATCTTCAAAGTGTGTTGTCGTGCTATGGCTTAAGCATGGTAACTGCCTGGCTGATAGCTGTGTCCAAACCTTGCATGTTGGTGCTTTCGATCATGCATGTGTCCAGGTCAGTCCAGTAGAGTCGATGGTCTACATAGTCAATGGTCAGTCCGTTGGCTCGGCCCACTTTATCCACAAGGGTTGTGATGGTGCTGCCATCCATGTAGGCTCTAGCTATACGAGGTCGACCACCCCACTCTGTCCAGTACATGTAGCTGTGGAGACAAAACACCAATTCAGCCTGGGATACCCCTAGGCAAGCCATCCATCTCTGCATGTAAAACAGTTATTAAAGGGTTACTGACTTTTGTGGGAACATAAAATGACATCACATGCCTCCAGGCAAGCGTGTGGACAGCCTTAGGCCATGACATCATCAAGACATCACAGATTGAGTAACTGCTAGGGAATTTGACACGCTGGTACAGGTACTTAACGCTTATACACACACACACACACACACACACACACACACAGAGGCAGATCAGAGTGTCTCAGGATGGTTTGGCCGGGGATGAACATCAACATCATAATGTTGGCCTTGTTAACAAACAGGTTTAATAGCATCATCCCTCTCTCAGCTGGAGGTTATGGGGGGAAAGAGGCGGAGTGCTGGCTGTACCTACCTACATACCAACACAGTGACATCACTACAGAGTGAAGAGACACGCTACATGAAGTCATTGGCACCAACTCATACCCTTGAAAGTAGTGGCCCTCTAGCATAATACAGGTGTCCGACCGTGAATCACATGCACAGGGCTGCTTCACAAACAGTTCTTATCAACTGTTCAGCTGTTTGCAGCCACAGCTTTGTTATGCCATACACTGTACTTCACACACCAGGATCAAAGTGGAACATTAAGAGCATTTATATATATATATATATATGAAGTATATAGGAAGTCAAATGATCAGGCTGTAGATTTTGCACAATTTAGTAAAATGAACCAATACGTAAACCATTTTTAAAAAATGGTGTTCCCATTCTTACCCATTAGCTGGGTCCAGTGCCAGTGATCGTGGGTTGTCCAGTGAGCGCGGGTTGTCGAGATCCTTACAGACCAGAACCTGCCGGTACTGGCCGTCCAGCCGGGCAACCTCGATGCGGTTGGTGCCTGTATCGGCCCAGTAGATGTTACGGCCCATCCAGTCAACCGCCATGCCTTCTGGGTAGTCCAGTCCGAACTCTATGACGTGTTCTACAGAGCTGCCATTCATATATGCTCTGCTGATTGTCTAAAAGGAAGACAAAGGAGAGAGGGGGGAGTGGGTGAGAGGAAAACAGAAAGAAAGAAGTCCCCTTCAACATGAGCAAACACCCTTATGCTTCCTACGCTGTGTTGTTATTAATGTGACATCGCCAGTAGTGGACAACAGGCTCTCTGCTGCAGCATTAGTACCAGTGTTATGCAAAACGCTGTACAGGCACAGATCTTTTAAAATGTGGACAGAGTTGTTTTTCTTCACCCGTTGGCTGAGAGTGCTGCAGTGTGAGTTGGTCAGCTAGTCTCGTTTGTTGGGAGTTCGGTGCTCTACTCCACTAACATCAGCGAGTCTTTGGGTCATGACTTACAAACTATCCACAAAATACTTCCCTGTCGTGCAAAGTTATGCCTTTTAATGTCAATGTAATGTCGCCTTTATTATCAATGTACAAGAAATCGATATCTGACAGGGGAAGGAAATCCAATTCATATGTGAATTCAATTCAAAATCAGGAAATTACCAAAATCCTAAATTAGTTCAGGTAAAACACGTATTCTGACAGAATTATATAACATATAACATTTTTATAGAAATATAAATTTCATACCTCCAATTGTGTACATGTTTAATTTAATCTGACACAAACTTAAATTCAGACTCAAATTTCATTCAATTTCATCAGCCCACCTTGGCCTGTATGTCCGTCCAGTATATTCTCCTTTCAGACACATCAAAGTCGAGAGCGGAGGCCTCTTTAACTCCTGTCAGAGGAATGGCCACGTCGTTGCTGTTGGTACCCAAAGATATACTCCTGATGTTGTCCCTGAGGAAAAAATAACACGAGAGAAGGTTTTTTAAACAGCTGCTTTCATTTTTGCAAATTCAATGCAAGTTAGGACCTTAATAACACTAAGTCATTCAATTTTCACACATGTATTCTTGTTCAGAGTCATAAAAGGGCAGGGTTATAATCAAGAGCACTTAGGATGAGACTTGAACTACAAATCAAATGTTATTAGAAAAGTTTGAAATATGATGAGAACATAGAAAAGTGCATCTAAAAAGAGGATGCTCATTGTTACATGGCAAATATACACTATGGACCATAAACAGTAGCTGAACAGTGATATTAAAGAATATTTCATCTCTATGGAGAAGTACTGATGGGTTAACTGGACAAAGTCTACAGAGCTACGTAGTGTGAGCAGCGCACCAGCAGCTTCAGTCCTCCATCTGTGGGATGCGTTCAGGCACAGTATTGGGTATAGGTTTCTCGTGTTTTGGCAGCACTCAGAGCCCAAAACACTATCACTGTGGTAATAAAAATCGCTTTGAAGAGTACAATTCTGCGTCGGGTCGTGTTTGTGTGTAAGCACAATGCAAGCTGTTAAGACAGGCCTGTGTAAACCGCTGTATATTTGGAAATAGGAGAGTGTCGCTTACGTCAGACATGCATAAGAAGAATGACTGAAAAAGGTGTCTGAAATGCCTCCTGTGTAGAAAAACGGTAATAGTTGGGAGCACTGGCTCTGACCAAGATGTCGGAGTGAAAGCACCCACTAGACCAACTGAAGTCTGAGATAATACAATGTAAAATATCTCAAAACTCAAGAGCAAAACGCGACTCGAATAGTACAGACCTAGGTAGGAGCCTCACCTAGAAAGCAGGGAATGGTGTTTTGTGTCCTTGTGTTCACTCGTCATTTGTTTTTGCTTATTTAAAAAAAAAAAGAAATATGAATGGAATATATACTAGTAGCAGGTTACAGGCTGACAGGTAGGCGTACCTGTTGGTGAAGAGCAGGAAGGCCTCAGGCACTACGCAGGTCTGCAGGTCTGAGAGTAGCTCCATCCCCATTGGACAGGCACAGCTGACAGCCTGGCGACACCAAAAACACAGGTGGCTGCATCCGCCGTTATCCACCGCACAGCCATTTGTACCTGGACACAGATTGAAGGAGGGAAAGTTTATTTATTTCACACTGTATTTTACATCTTTTTCTTGTTTTCATTTTTGCTCCGCATGTTCTACTGCAGTTAACCTGTCCTCCTTACCGTACGTCTCTGTCACTTTAGCGGCCTTCAGCCCCATTAAATCCGGCAGCTGATCAATGATGATCTCTCGTACAGCCGTGGATTTGTGGACCCTCTCAATGCTGCGTCTCTGCCAGTCAGTCCAGTAGATGTAATCACCCAGCAGAGTAAAACCAAAGATATGAGGCAGCTTGTCCTCCAGCAGAGTTTGTCTGTTACTTCCATCCACATTGATCACCTTAGACAGGAACAGAAAGAGGAGACAGGGAAATGTTTAAAGCTTGTAGTGTGCATGTTAAAAACTCATTTTATGGCCTTACAGTATAAAAACTGCCAGCTATGGTAGAATATAATACTGTTTGATTTAACTACTGTATGAAGAACTGCAAGACTAGGTCGAAACCTAGTATATGGCTGGACTGTGTATTGTCAGTGTGCTATACTGTGGCTGAAAAGTCAGAGGGTGATATAGGCCTATATGCAACAGAACATTAGTTACCCTAACTCCAGATTCGGAGTAAAGCTCTGGGCCCCACTGTTACTTTAATTAGCTAAACAAAACTTAAACTATATATATAACTTATACCTATTATAAGGTGAGACTGAGGTGGTAAGTTGGTGTAGACCAAAAGTCTTCAGGGCTGTGCAAGTGAGGAATAAACCCACTAGCGATGGCCTTAGAGGGCTGCGCCTATACTCATGGAATCTGGAGTTATGGTCACTAACCGACTCTCGACTGACCAATGGTGTAACTTCTTCCCTCAGTCAGTCAAAAAATTAACCTCGAAAGGTAAAACACTTCAATGTCACTCTTGTGACAACTTCAGATGAGCAAAACACCAAATCCTGCTCCATGGTTACTATTGTGTAGCTGACCCTGACTTCTGACCTCCCAGGGGAGGGGTCTATTTCCATTTAGGGAGTTATAGAAGAGCACATACGATGCAGAGGTTAAGAGGCTGGGAAAGTAGTGGAAAGGGAAGAGAAGAGCTGGAGGAAACAGGCTGGAGGGAGATACTGACTGATGAGACAGAAGGCAGAAAACGGGGATGTCCACGGGAAGTTATGTGTCCAAATGTGCCCTAAAATAACTGACTATATAATATATACTATATAAATAACTAATTTATATGGTTCCAAAATCTTTAGGCTCTAGGAAATTGCAAGAGATATATTTATTTTACTATTTAATAGACAAAATTATAAAATAATCAGCAGTGTAATCAATAAAGAAAATCATTTTTAATTGCAGAACTGCAAGCCCACACACAGATTACACAATTACAGGCCAAACACAGTGGAACACTAATCAAATGCTAATACACACATAAATATGCACAACACACAATGTCTCACAATTTGGTTCTCTGCTCTGTGTGTGTGTGTGTGTGTGTGTGTGTGTGTGTGTGTGTGTGTGTGTGTGTGTGTGCATGCATTTCAGTCACAAGGCATCTATTACTAGGCCGTTGAAAACTGATACAGGCACCCCTGCCAACAAATCCCCCGCTGTGTGTGTGTGTGTGTGTGCGCATGCTTCTATGAGTGGAAAGTGAGAGCTGCAATTGACAAGGCTGCAATTAGAACTTGTGTCCAGCCCTCCTCCTCACCGCCTGTGCTATTACTGGACTGGCGTTGCTTGAAATAGACACATGCTTTTCTTTTAGACATACTACAGTCATCTGCAGCCTGCATGAGGGTGTGTGTTTGTGTGTGTATCTGTCACACACTGCCTTAACGTCTTCAGCAGCCATGCCAGAGATTTCACAAATGGGAGGAATTCTCTTGGACAGTTTGTGGCACTATATGTGTATGACAAACAGATACATTATAGCAGAATGCTTGTAAATAGTTTAGTGCAGTGTATAGCGTGCCAATTTATGAAATTTAACAG
>JAVQJD010059083.1:0-19557 GCA_036023655.1 Nannoperca australis
AAATGAGTCTTTAGTCTTTTCTTGAAAGTGGTCAGACAGGTTGTTTCTCTGACGGATGTGGGGAGCTGGTTCCACCACTGGGGGGCCAGACAGGAGAACAGTCTTGAATGTGAGCGGGCGGCCTTGCCTCTTCACTCTTTCCACTTTCATTTCCCTCATTGTCTCCTTCATCCCCCTCTCCCTTTCTCCCTCAGTCCTCCCTCACTCCCCATTTCTGTCTCTCCTCCCCACCTTCCCTTCAGTCCCCATCTGTGGCCCTCATCAGAGCTGTCTAGCCCAGACAGGCACCAAGGGCAAGGAAACATCCTTCGGTGACGCCTTGCTATCGCACGCACTGTTATGACAGGGTTAGACTGCAAAAATGTCTAAATGTATGCATACAGCATACGAGCATCTTACAGATATCTGTGTTCCAACATATATGCGTGTTTGTGTGTGCTTGTATGTGGAAGAGAATGCATCCTGGAGTCCATTTTGAAAGCAGCTGCTCATGGGCTGTTTGCTTATATAAGCCTGTACTGTAAAACACAGCAGAAAAAGAACAAACTGGCTGCCAGAGACAAAGGCCCTGCCCTCACTGCTGCACTGTCAGATGTGTATTTTTCTGTCTGTCTGAATCTATGAGACACAAAATGAGAGAGACACAAAATGAAAAAGAGCGACAGAGAAAGAGACACTGTAATCTGGACATTATGGTACTGTAGGGTCATCATACTGTACAGGACTGTGTGCTGCAGATGAGGGGAAAGATGAGCCCTGCTGTGCCCTGGTAGCCCACCTGCTGCTCTCTGGCTCTCATTTACCGCTGCTCTGTCATACAGCATACTGCCTTGCACAAGACTCCACAGGTTGCACAAGGAGAGAGAAAGACGCAGAGAAAGAGCAAAAACAAGATAGCATTACAGGCAGAGGGAATGAGAGCAAAAATACAAATGAGAGAAAATCAGAGACTCTGATCAGCTGCTGCCTTGAAAACTTGTTACTTTTTTGCTGGAATGTTTCTTGCAATTTCAATTTCCTTCCACGACTGAGTTTCTTTGTTCTATCATGAACAATGTTTCCTAATTATACAGTAAAATAATCTTTTCTATTTAAAACAAGTAATTCTAATAGGAGTGGGGCTGCTCTGCAAATGGGTTGTTATGGTCACAAGTACACAGTAATAACAGTGGTCTTCAGTATTCCTCAGTTCAGCTCAGCTTAGTTGTTGGAGGTAAAACAAAAGGAACTTACCATGCTACCAGTGACTGCACATGACAGTCATTTCAGAGATCAAATATGTCCACTGTGATACCACTGTGTTTTATTTAAACCGAGAGAAAATGAACTAAGATTAACCCAGCTCGCAGGTGACTCTTGTCCTATGCTCTTGTCTTAAGAGATGCTTTGGTTTTTAGTTGCCAGGGCTGTTTGGACTGTGTGCAGAGGCAGTTGGGCAGACCAGGCTAACTGTCATGTTGCATTAGCTCTTCCAGTGTTAGCTGACTCCAGTTTAGCCCGGAGGAGAGGTGGTTACATACCAGAAACCTCATCGTACAGAGAAAGGGACATGCATACACATGCAACATGTGCGGATCACACAGCAGTACACACTGACAAGCAATATGTGTCTTTGTCACCCTCTTTCTCACCATCATCTCTCTCTCTTGTGTCTCTAATGTCTCGTCACTTGTCCCTTTCAAGCCCAACAAGAATGAAACTAGTGCACGTTAGCTAGTGAATATGCTAAGCTAAACAGCACAGAATGGCCACACCCCATGTAACCCATGTAATGTGACAGTTAAGGAATTTGCTGCAGGCTAGCCACAAATACGTGCAGGCTGAGTCTGAGATACTTGTACGTCACTTGTGGTGTAAATAACTGGAAAATTATGGAGCGGGACTCAGACTTGCTGAAAACAGTTTTCAGCATGTTGGCTCCCTTTTTGACTTTTGCAGGTGCTTAAATCAATGTTTGGCATTTTTTGAATACTTGAAAACAAGCCAGCCTTATGAAACTCATTATAATTATACTGTGTTTCTGTTTTTTACCTGTTATATTACCTGTTATGTTACCTGATACCTGTTAGTTTCCTTTGTGATATAGATTGCAATTTCTGGGCATTTAGAACAATTGTTATTGGTATCAGGAAATATCTGAGTTTCTGTATCCTCGTGTAGTGCTGACTGAGTTTCTGCAAAAAACTTTGGAAACAAAATAATTTGCTTAATTAGTGGGGAGAAGAATCTCATGATTACAACGTAAATAAAAAGTCTGTAATTTGTAAGATACTGTATCTTAAGTTGCTCTGTGTCCTCTCCACCTTGGAGAAGAACGACACAAAATACAAACATGCTATGCAGGTTCAAGAGCTGGGAAAATTTTGACTTTTTTTCAGCTGATCTCCAATCAGTGTATTATTACACCATATGATCTCCTTTTAGGCTCACATTTAGAAACCTGAGCGTTTCCGTACAGTGCACTGACACACACCGTACCACAAGTCAAGAGATAACAGCAACAAGAATGCAGATGAAATCACATTTTCACTTTTGTTTAAATTCCCCCCAAAATAACTGGTACATTTGGTTTGTGTTGTCCCAGCATTGGTGGAGAACATGTTTGCTCATACTTTCTGATGACCTTGGAATTAACCAGTTGATCAGCTCAGATTTACATTTAATCTACTAAAGCTAAAAGCTTACCACCCTGCCATGTTGAAGCCTGGCACACATACAGCAGAAATTGCATTTTTAAATGCACTTGTTGTAAAACTACATTGAATTTATCATTGTTGAAATACACAATTCTTTGATTAACTACAGAATAAGTTACATTTCTTGTTTTGTGGCACTATTGGAGTAAAGTAAAAGAAAATGTATTCTTACCTTTTATGCCTCGTACTGATACTTGTCCCATGTTGCTGCTTGTTAGACATTATTTCTCCCACAATTGCCAAATCACGGGAACCCAGCATGGTTCTTGTTTTTGTTTTATGGAGCTGTTTCAGGTTAGGTATGGATCTTGGTTTTGTATTTTGAGACTCTACAGAATGTCAGTCTTGCATGCACTGACACGCCTCATGTGGCTCATTGTCAGCGATCAGGCCATCAATTACCTATTGATTCGTGGCCCAAAAGCAGACACACAATGAGTAATCAATGTCAAATCATTTTTACGGTCTTTCAGATAACGCAGTTTTTGTTGTGTAATAATTTACTGCACAAAATATTAGTATCTATTTTAGGGTTATTTAATTGGATCTCATTGTTAATACATTACCGCATTAAATAAACACCAAGCAGGATATAATGCCACTATCAAAAGGGCCACAATCCAAGGTGAGCACCCACTCAGAAGCTCAAAGTCCAACCACAGGGAACACTAACATACCAATGAGCACCAAGGTACGCTGTTTATGTGAGCTGAGATTAAACTGAGGCTAACACACAGCAAACACATGTTCTACTACCAATCGAGTATGCAACAGAAATAATGGCTTATATTCTGGTATTCATTCACCAGCACATCAGTTATGAAAATGAAAAACAGAAGGAATACGGGACATAAAAAACAAACAAACCAACGGAAAACAGAATATGTCATTCATCACAATGTGTTACTGAAAGTAATTTCAAAGAGCTCAGATTGAAGATTGAAGGATCCTTATTAACTGGTTATTCTGTTTGCAGTCTTGTGCACATAAACACCGGTGCTGCTGTCCTGACTGTTTTGTTGTATCGTTTGGCAAGTTTGCTCCTTATCCCTCTGTACAGGGGAAAGAATTACAGTGGACTCACGTATCAGCAGTAATCAAGTAAATTATATCTGTCTACAATCAATTAAATGATGTGGCTTGCATCGAGACAAGTAGTTATAACTAATCAGTACACCACAAACGGCCCAGTTTGTTCAGATCTCTTCAGTATGGAGTCATGTGACAAAAAATAACCTTTGTAACACATTTCATGAAGGAAGAATTTCTATTGAAGGTGATCTGTTGTTTCCTCAAAAGTACAAATGAGGATCAATGCTGAATATGCAACAAATTAAAACCTTAGTCAAATGCTTTTATATTCAGGATCCCAGGGAGTTTAAGTATGCCTTTACATCTACACAGTATTTATGGACATGTGTGTGCTGAGTCTCATTTGTGTGACTCAGCAGATTCAAACCACCAGCTTAATGTATTCCCCATGTGCTGAGCTCTAATTTTAAACGAGGTGCTAAATATACAGACAGTTTCCAAGCCAAAAGCAGAGATAGCTGCGTCATTGTGTCTGTCAGAGCAGAGTCAACCCCAGGAGAAGCTGGAGCGCGGAGTACTGATGCTACCATCTGCTGGCCGCTGCAGCAGATAACAGGAGGAGGTCTCCATGGCGACGTCAGATGACATGGTTGGATAATTTGGATGGGCAAGTAGGTCGAGTGATCTTGATAAAGGCGTCATTATAAAACCAGGTCACAGTGAAGCAGACAGACCTACAATATTTAAAGGGTTATGGGTGTAAAGCTGCAAAGAATAATGTGATTATCTTATTTTAATTTTAAGATTTATAAATCATAATCATATCATAATATCTATTTTTAATAAGGATTACAATTTAATTGTGAATTGAACACTCAAACCCTCTTCTGGACCTGGGACCATGATTATTACGCCTTTTCCCCCAAACAGCCACAAGATGGTGCCCCTGATCAAAGTAAAGTGTACACTCTCCAAATGTGTTGTGCTTGTAGATTGTTTTTTTTTATTTCCATCGCTGCACTTTAAAATACTTATTTAAGAGAACAAAATGGATAATATAAAGAGGTAATAGGTTTCAAATACATCCAAAATGAATGCCTGATCAAATCCTAAATATGAATCCCAACAGTAGGGGATCTTTTATATGTAATATTACATTAAATGGAAATAATATACACTTCTTGTACAATAAGAGGTAATAAAGCTGAGAGTTTTCTCATACAGCTTAAAGGGGACCATTTCAGTCCTGCGTCAGCAGTCTCCGGCTGTGTAGCCTAACTTATTGAAACGGGATGGGACATGCTCTCTTGATAAACCCACTGAACTGTGCTGCGGTAAACACTGCATTAGAAATACTGCAGGTGCTTTATAAATATTTCACAGCCACACATTTCATGAAAGATTGATAGTGCAAATGACTTGTGTAGCTAAAGAGTAAATATCCCCTGAATCAGTTTAAAAGTAGTTACTTTATTGCAGTTTTTTCAGCAGTAAATAGTTGATGCCAGCTCCCTCCTGACTGTCAAAGGTCATTGTCAAGTGTTTTTGTGCTGATCTCTGAAGCCAAGAGCCAACATGTCACACAGAATTAACAGCAAGCATACACCACATTACATCAAACGTTTTTAGTACCTCTTGGCACAGTATCATCGGAGCCTGAAATACAATTAACAGAAAACTGGGAGTCATATAACATGCTTCAGCAAATGTGTCAGTAACAAAACGGGAAAATAATTTAATATTTATCTTTTATGTGTCCACACCACTGTCTGTGTTTTATTTAAGTTGTAGCCTGTTTACAGTATAACTCTTTCGAATACTTACAGAGAAGCTGAGCCAACAAAAAAAACACACACACCACACTCTGTTACCATACAGACCACGTACAATTAAAGTGTCAGTGACCCAAACTTAAACATCTGTTTTGTATTTTTGTGGCCTGGTGGTTGTTAGGATCTCTCAGATCACCTTTAGTTGACTTGGCTCAGATAACGTAATGCTTTTAGCTAAAATATCTCTAAAATGACTGGCATTCCTACTATCATCTGTGAAATAGACAAGTAAAAGCTCTGACCACACCAGCTATTCGATCTTCCATAGCAGTGAAGGAAATATGTTAACAGAAAAAGTCAAGGAGCTATTTAAGAAGGAGGTTCTTCCTATGCACAGTGGACATGAGTTTTAGGGAGAGTGGTTCAGTGCTGAAAACTGCATAGACTTTCTAAGCCTCAGTGGGTCAGTTCTTATAATATAATAGCATTTACTGGAGTCTTCAGAGATAGTTGGTTCTGTTAATACTGTACGTAAAGCCCATAGTTTATCTGCAATACAAAGTGTTTTTTTTTTAGAAAAATGCATCAATTGAATGGTTTGAAATTTGTGGGGAATCCATTTATTTGCTTTCTTGCCAAGAATTAGATGAAAAAATGGATACCTATGCTGAATTGTAAGCTGCAGCCAGGTTAGCTTGGCTTAGCATAAATACTGGAAACACCTAGCCTGGCTCTGTCTGAGGGTAACCAATTTTATATTTTGATAGTTTTTTTTATTTCCGAAGTGTAAAAGAAAACACATTGTGGTTTTAGGGGAGAGGGGGAAGGTTTATGTGCAGGACTATTTCTTGATCAGAACTTCCTGGATATTTGTTGTCACTATGAGGTTGCCAGGCAACCAGCAGAGACTCCAGGAAGTTACTGCACCAAGTCTGGCACACAACTCAAATTTTTATTTTTACACTTCATCTAACTTTCTGCAAGACATCAGAAATAGACATATAGACACACAAGAAATTCCCAAAATGTCAAAAAAAAATTTTTAAATATGAGCCTATGTAACTTTTGCTGAACAGTGCCAACAAGTGGGATAATGGTAAATTCTGACAGCAATATCTATCTTATGTTTTTTAACTTAAGCTAATGTTAACTAACATTTGCCACCAAAAGCTATTGTCCAGACCAGAGTGTGAAATGAGAAATTGTGTGTTTTATATCTTTTGAATTCAGATTTTCATCAAGAATTCAAGGATTTAAAATGCTCCGCAGCCTCCTGCCTGAGGGGAAAGGGGTAAAGAGTGTGCGTGCTGGGTGGGTGATGTCCTTCAGGATGCTGGTGGCCCTTTTCCTACATCTGTTGATGTAGATGTCTGTGGTGTTTGGCAGGCTGCTCCCCACAATCCTCTGTGCAGCCTTTACCACCCTGTGCAGAGCCTTCTTCTCAGGAGCAGAACAGCTGCCGTGCCACACAGTGATGCTGGAGCAGAGGATGCTTTCCACCACACACCTGTAGAAGGAAGTCAGGACTGACTTCCCCAGTCCGGCACGCCTCAGCCTCCTGAGGAAGTAGAGGCGCTTGTGGGCCTTCCTAACCAGACAGGAAGTGTATTTTCTCCAGCTGAGATGTACACCCAGGTACCTGAAGCTGGGGACCACTTCCACAGTGGCTCCTCTGATGTGCAGGGAGGGGGGATGTATCTGCCTCTCCTGAAATCCACAACCATCTCCTTGGTCTTTTTCACATTAATGCAGAGATTGTTAGCACCAACGCTCCAGGTGTTCCACCTCCTCTCTGTATTTGGACTCATCGCACCACCACAGCTGTGTCGTCCGCAAACTTCACTATATGACAGCTTGAACGTTGAACAGGCGGGGGCTCAGCACACAACCTTGGTGGGAGCCGGTGCTAAGGGTGATGGGGTCGGAGGAGATGTCGTGGATTCTGACAGTCTGTGGCCTGTGTGTTATTTCTTCTTTCAAAAATGACATAGTTTCGCACACACCCATACAGTATTTCAAATAGCATTCCCTCAGGTCCTGTAATGTTTTAAAGTTTACTTTTTCAACTCTAAATATTGTTTGTTGAACTCATACCTGAATGCAAATTATTTTCTATTGTATATTTACTGTATAAATATCTTTTATTCCCCATTTTCACCTTTTTCCATTAAGATTTGAAAAGTTTATTTATGAGATTATACAAACATATTTTCTTCAAGTTGTCCTACTTCAACACGTCCCCAACAGAGCGTGTGACTCAATTTAGGGAAGCTATGATTTAGTATAATCAAAGTGCTGGGAATGTCAGGTTCTTTGTTAATTAAATATCAATCATTTTAATTAAATCAGCCCCTGCTCACTGAGGCAGACTATTGGGTCTGAATTGAATAAGCAAAGTGGGAAAGGGCAATTCAATCTTAAAGGCTTAATTTGTTAGTGGCCAATGAAAGCCAGCATTTGCTGCAAAGAAACAGTGTCTGTGTGCAGATCAGTTATGAGGCTTAATGTCAGGTTGAAGAAAGTGTTTTTTCCTTTTGCATGCTACCCCTGCTGTCACATATACTGTTTTTCAACATGTGTTGGCCAGATTCATTTCCTGTAATAAAGAACCACACGCCTTTCTTAGAGGTCCCAGAGGTTTACTGTTTGTTCTGGTAATTTAAAAGTAAGAATAAAAGAATGTATCTCAGACACATTTTGACTGAAAACTCCTAAAAGTGCACGTATGACCAAGAGATTGCCTTAGTTCTTTAAATCATAAAGATATTTGTGTATAAAAGGCAATAACTGGCAATGTTGCAACATGTTGGTGTGCTCATTTTTAACAAAAGCACACAAATTACGACACTAGTGATGATCTGCAATGAGAAGCACATGCTTTACTTGCCAACATCACAATATATACAGTATTTAAGGCATGATTATGAAATACTTTATTAAGCACAGTAAAATACTGCTGTAATAAAACACTAATTTGTGCATGATGACTTACGTATTCATAAAACAGATATAATTTATAATTTATGCATATTTTGCAATTTAATCTGTGGCTCTGATGCAGGCTAGTAGTCTACTTACTGTATATTTGGCAACTGTCCTACTTGTGTGTGCGTTTCATCTGCGCAACATTTAAAAACCCTTTTTGCTATATCTTATCTGATTTTGTTTGTTCTCCATCAAATCAGATCAAATTCTTGCCTAATGAACCCTAACCCTAAACATGAAGAGTATGGCCTCTGATTCTAACTTTGACATTTCTTTGAGAAGAAAGAAATTCATTTATGACCCCAAGAGTGAAAAACGGGACAGGGCAGATAATAAGACACAGCTGCTCTTCCCTCCGCAGTGCCATTATCGTGGTTTGTTGGGTCCCACTTACAGCATTTGACAACGGCAATAACCCCTGTCTGTCAATGAAGCTTTTAACTTCTTTAACAACCCTTTTTAACTTTAGAAAAACATTTTCCATTCACACTTTTGGAAACTCTTTTTTTCTAATTATTTTGTATTTTTGTTGAGTTCATAATGAGCCAAATATCTGTATTAATAATGGTGTCATGTCATATACACAGGGCAGTCACTTTGTCTGTGTGTGTGTGTTTGTGTGTGTCACAGGCTCTTGTAAATAATGAGCGTGTATAAGAATATACTGTGTGCGACAGCGTGTTTGCTGTTCTGTGTGTGTTTATGTGTGTGTGTGTGTAATAGCGAGGATGCATGTTGACAGTGTGTCTGCCGGCACACATTTTGTGTGTGTCTGTGTGTACACTGCTGTGTTCCAGCTGTCTGAGTGGATAAAGCTCAGTGGCCGGACAAACACTGCAGTGAATGACACACACACACATACACACACACACACACACACACACACTATGTGCAATAGCTGTGGGGATTGGGCTATAACAGGGAGTGTCTGTGAGCATCGCAGGGGTTTGACAAGATCACATAACTTTAGTGTGATGTGTTTTTAAAATGAAGATTATAAGAAAAAATTATAAGAAATTGAGAACATTATGCAGCATGTGTCATTTTGGTTCATTTATTATACTTACATTTTTTTTATTTCATCACATAATATAACAGGTGTATAGTATGTTTATATGACAGAAGACAAAAATCAGTTGACAAACAGCACTTGGTAGTTTTATGTCTTCCCGACTCACACTTTCTACTCTGAACATCGTCTTTTTCCTGCTTATTAAGCTGTTGAGTTGCCTTTTTAAGTATTTCTTTTCTGAACACTGTCAGCACAAGATCTATTACTGTGTACATTATTTAATTTGCATAATATGCACAAAAATGGTAAACAAATAAAATTTCTGGGATTCTGGAAATCTGTTAAACATTATGCTGCTAAATCTCGTGCGCTTCACCTCAATGCGAAGCCAAAGAGCTCCACCACCTTCAGGTCCTGGGCAGCTGGGGGAAACCTCTGAGCACAGAGTTTTAAATGATGAGACAGGAAAACTCACTAAGTGCTTCCAGCCACCCAGCTTATTAAAATATAACCTCATGACACAAGCTGACTGAGTGACAATCACTCAAGTTCCTCTATTCTGGGGCATCACAGGACACTTCCCCATAAAGAACAGAACGTTCAATAACACAGTCAACTTTCTTTAATGTGTACAAAAACACTGGATAAACTTATTTGACATTTAGCTCGACTTAATTTCATATTTGCACAAGACTTTCAACACTTTGGCTCCCCAACAGTAAGATACTACAGTCAATGTTTTTACATTTCACGCAGCTGCGGTTGTAAATGTAGCAAACTGTCTAAAGTGTGAGGCAGATGAATGTGTGTGTTGATAAAACTGTGGTAGAATCCTTCAGTTTTAACAGCTGGCAGTGAAGAGATTTGTATCAGTCTGTTGTAAAAAAATATACAGCCACCCATCTTGAGAGTTTAGTGTTTGGCAGTTAAACATAACAATTGAGCGCAAGCTTGTGGCCCGTCATGATCGTTTTTCTATTCTAGTGTTTTAAGGCTCACATCAAGTGTGTGACAACAACTCACGATTTCTCTCACTAAGTACTCCAGGGCCTCAGTACTTCCCAACCGCTGTACTTTTCTTAGATTTGGCTATCTTTGTAGCTGAGCAGAGGACAACCTGAGTCCTTCACATCCCAAATCCAAACAATATCAGAAGGCATCAGTGTAGTCCATTAACTTCAATTAAGATCTCTCATCGCGTATAGGACCTCTGCCAATTGTAAATGGCATGGATATTATGGGAACACGCTGGCATTCGTTTACATGTACTGACGCTGCGGTGGCGGAAAGCCCTCCCTCCTGTGCCTCCCCCCAGCCCCCTCCTCCTCGCGGCGAGCTGCTTCGCTCTCTCCTCTACAGCGAAGAAGTCTGTGGTCGCCCTGAAAAATTCCAGCATGGCTTTGTGGCTCCAGTTTGTCCCACGGCTCCCCATCCCACTGTTCGGCGCAACCACAGAACTGACTCCGCCAAATGCACCAGTGGCGCTCCCCTCGTACTGGGTGGAGAAACCACAGTGGCCTCCGCGGTCAGTCAGGAGGAGGAAAAAATGTGGGTTTGTCTCAAAGAGTTCCAAGGGTACCGTGGATTGGGTGTCACCGCGGACAGGGTCATCCTGGGCGCACACGCTCAGAACGGGAATAGCCACTTCGTCCACATCTCTCAGGGGTTCGTTGCGCTCCCAGTAAGCATCCCAGGCACATGCAGTATTGCTGCTACTGCTGGTCCCTGTCGGTGCTGCTGGTGCAGAGTCCGCATGTCTGGTCTGACAGAACAATGACTCCTCCAGGCCTCGCAAGGAACAGCTAGAAAACAGGGCGTCTGTCTGTATTGTCTCACACAGCACCGTCTTGTACCTGTGCATATCATCCAGGTACACACACACACACACACACACACACACATGCATAGACAAAAAAAGAACACAGACACAAAACAGAGATAACAAGAGAAAACCAGTAAATCAATTTTGAAGAGCTGCATGGGTCTCATATTACCATTGCGGCATTGATTTGAGAAACTTCACCTGGGTCACGATGTCTCTCAAAATCAATGACCTGGCACTGAGCAGGCCATCTGTTGCTACAGTAACTTTATTGTTTCCTTAATCGTCTGTGCCTTTCCAGTAAATGGTTAGAGAGTGCCTGCATCTGTTTTTCTTATAATCCCCCTTTAACCGTGTGTCCCTTTTGGCTGACTGAAAATGCATAATGTACCTTGGTTGAGTGTATTCTGTCTAATATTTTCATATAGAATATTTCATGTAGAAGCCATCATCTTCTTCGCTGTGTGATACATTCCCCACACGCATTAAACTGAGACGAGGAGATGTTTATCTCTTTCTGTTTTCCAAAACTCATTATGCTCACTTAAACTAATTCATCATGTTCTAAAAGGATAGGATTTGTATTTGCTGCTTATCTGAACCTGGAAATCTGCTGACCTTTCAAAATGAAATTTTGGTGCAGGTTACCGATTGCCATTAAAAGCAAATTCCAGTTCCATTCAATGTTATTTTCATTGCTCCGGCCATCGTTCCTATTGGTTAATACTCAAGTTAATTGCTGACATCTGGGAATGCGATAACGTCACTAAAAAGAAGCCAGACAATCAGGCACGTTTTTAACCGACTCCCAGGTTAGCTCCAACTTTGGCCTACCCTGCTTGCCTTAGTTGTGCATGCACATATTGTTCTTGTGTATTAACTTGTGTAGGGAGGGTTTTGTAGCTGAATTTATTTACACCCTGTCTGATCCTCTGACAGCTTGTAGTTTATGCCTTGTCTGGTTTTTTCGCAGTGATGTCGCTGTGCTCCCAGATTTTAGCAATTACTTTGGTGAGTACAATGTTATCATAAGTAATAGAAATGAAGGCCAAAACTATGAAAATAAGACACAAGTTGTAATAAATAACAATCATCTTTTGAAAGTCTACAAAGTTTTTCAAAGTTGTGTATCATAACCATTTTGTCCACCCATCCCTCAATACCTAGCCTATGCCTGCATGTTTCCCTACTTCCATACCTGCTGAGACATATCTTTTGGTAGAGCACCAGCGCCCACTGCAGGGGCCAGCACAGCGCGTTCTCAAACCAGCTTTGACAGCGGAACACGGGTGACAGGCAGACGGCTGCCGTCACATAGCTGGATGATCCACACTCCCCCAGGTAAGACAGGAGAAGGCCCGACCCGGTGCTCTCGCTCACTGCATAAAGTCTTCCTGCAGGCTGTCGGTAGCGTATGTAGCGCACGGCCTCCCGCAGGTCAGCGGGGTCACCAAACTGCTGCATTTTGAGGGTGGTGAGGGGGGTGCCGTTGTGGCTGCGGCGGTTGAAAACTGCCGGAAGGTAGCCATGGGACAGTGCCGTTTCACACAACTGTAGGGAGAGAGGGTAGAAAAAAATGGGTGTCCATGTGTGTTTAAAACACAAAACAGAATTTTCACTAAGATTAGACGTGAAAGGTATTACTCCATTTATGTACCATTACAGAGAAAGTTAAGATGCAGCAAGGGCGGACTTGACACGCTAGCATTTGGCTTTGTGTGTGTTTAATCAAGTCCTAAATCATTGAATAGGTGCACCTGCAGCATAACCCTTATATAGGGCTTCTCATCATCCATGCCTCTTTTTTTTAGGAAGGTCTAACAGGGACTGAAACATTTGCACTCTTGCACATTTCTTTTTCTTTTTCTCTGTCTGTACAGCCCTGTAATGTATATCTACAATGTAAATCTAGACTCCGGTCTGTATCTCTTGTATTGTTCTCTGTGTGGGAGTCCTCCCTTGCTGCATTGTAACTTTTTAATTGACTACTGCACCAAAGAAGATAAGGGCTTTTTTTTTTAAAGCGCAGTTCAACCTCTGTGAACCACATTACAGAGAAAGAAGAGTTTTTTGGTTAATGGTAGATATACAACAAATTTTACCCAACTCACGCCTACATAAACAAATCCTCTTTTTCATCCCTCTTAATAGGCCACAAGGGTCGAATTAGTGTGGCCAAGTCTCCTGGTTTGAATACCAGAGAAATACACAATGCCTTCTTTTAGAAATCAGTTTCCATTTAGATCCATTAAATGTCTTTGCAATTTTAACACCAAAAATTACTTTATACTACTTTTTATTGTATGGAAAAAAGAAATTTGCTGGGAGACTTGAGAACACAGTAAAACAACAGAATTAAGTGTTGCTCCCTTTTACTGTGCTGCTTAAAGTGCACACTGTACTACTACAAAAAAAGTTCACTGTCATCGCTCCACTGAACAAGAACAAAATGAACATTTCCTCTGATGTTCATCTAAAGCTACAGGTTGTCATGACCCAAGATGGTGCCACTTGGCCTTCAGGTGGACAATGTCCAGGCATTTGAGGAAGTTCTCAGACACCGTGGAGGCCTTGGTGCAGGCCAACACTATGCACAATCTCATTAGTTACGGTGATGTCCATGCCCACAGCAAGCTGCTCAGCCCAGACAGCCTCAACCTGCATTATGCAGCTCTCCTTGAACTGGGCTGGGAGCAGAACTGGCACATGGGAGCCGAAAGGACTTGGGTACCGAAAACCTGTGATCTCATGTCTCTGGCAGGAAGTCTTCCCTTTCAGTCAGCTGCACTCCGGAGAGAAATATCACTACTTATTGTTTCTTCTAAAGCGAGCTATTCTTCTGCTATAGAGTCATTGGTGCTGATTGAAATTCTATACAACTGAATGAGGAGTGACACATTTTTCATGGTAATTTAGCAGACATTCAAATGTGTAAATCATTTTTAATCAACTCAAGGCAAATTTCATGAACAAATGTTCTGACTTTTTGATTTAATCAGCACATAAAGAAATGTTGACTATACTTTAAATGCTGTGGAGAACGTATAAGCATTATATATCCTAAACGTTTACAAAATAAGGTGTTCAAAACAGAATCATTTAATGTAAAACTGATGTGACTAACAAATTATAAAAACTAATGACTCCATAAAGCAGCAGCTAAAAACATATGTGCTTTTTTACAGTCTGTAAAATACTTTATGCGTACCCTAAAGCCTTTTTATCTTTATAACGAGGCTCAGGCACAAATATTTTTTATAATTTTCTTTTCTTTTCTTTTAAGGCTCCCAGGGATATGGCTCTCCAAATCTTATGGCTCTCCTGCTGTTTATATTTATTTTCTCTCTGTATGTTTACAACAAACTGGCCTTGTGCCTGCAATGGTGTTAAGGAAGCAAAAAAGAGCAAATATACAATTTCTTCTTGTAGCACTCGCTGCAGATTATCTTATCTTAATCATCACTCCATTCACTATATCCTAGTAACTGTTGGTAACATAATTAACACAGATTCTCATTTCATATTCATTGCTATCATATCCAAAAGGTTGAGTAGAAAAACAAAAAAACTCATGACCCATCATCAGACATTAGTAAGCCTAAACCTGTAACTAAAACTTATAACTACAGAAACTGGGAACAATAACTCTAGAAAGACTGGAAGGTTTTGATTTGGAGCAGAGCAGAAATTATATGGAAAAGCTCTCCATGCAGAGAAAGCATGCGAATGACAGATCGTTCCAGTCAAGGATCTGAATTTTACCACTAGAATATATCATACAATTCATTACAGTGTTTGGACACACAAGGAGAGGATTTGTCTTCCCTCTAAACCTGCAGTGTCACTCTGTTTCATCTCAACACAGGAGTTGGGTTCAGTTATCTGTTTCTCATACAAAAGAGAAAAGTCAGATTTTAGAGTTTACATTCTGCTTTCAATCCACCAGAAGAGCTGCAGAATCACTGAATTAAATATTCACCAGCTGCAGGAGCGTTTCTGACACTTTCTGGTTGGCTATATGAAAAGAGGATTTTTTGGGCCAGATACATGACGACGCAGTGTGAGTTTAAAAAAAGATCTGAGAAGAGCTAATACACCAGAACATCTTTCATTCACTTATTCATTAGCCTCTTTCCTAACCCGTAACCTTCTGAATCATTGTGATTTAAAAAGGACCACATAAGCAATTTTCAAATGGATATAAATCACTTGAGTTCAGTTTAATTCCCAAAGATACTGAGATACGTGATTAGACATCCCACAACTTAAACTGCACGAGAGCCGTGGCTGAGTGATGAATGTTGCAGCTGAGATTAAATTAGGTGAACTGGGCGTGAAGTTATTTTGTTCTGCTTATGTCTGCCTGCTCAGGTGTTAACAGCGGGGCACGTTGTGAACTAACGTCAGACATTGTGGCGATGTACTGTGTGAATCACCCACTAGAACAGGCACAATGAGCAATGAGCAACAACTGCTCAGCGTTAGATATTAAACGCACCTTGAGGATGGCGAATGAAATGAAAGTTTTGGTTTTACAGTGTCAGAAGGAGTCCACTAAATCCCCAAAATCTGTTGAATCATTCATCACCAAAACCTTAAAACCTACTTTTTGTTCGGAAGTGAAGCAATGACCAAGCAGGAACATGTGAATTTGGTTTTCAAAGTTTCATTGCCGAAACAGTAAAAAACAAACAGCAGTCACTCCAGCAGTTTTCTGCCAGAGCTGGTAAACTGTCAGCTCAGTGACACATTCCTCCAGCAGGGAGTCCAGACACTGGACAACATGCCAGCTCTCTCACCCGCACACACACACACACACACACACACACACACAGATGAAGTGCCAGCATTTATTCGCCTCACTCTCTGTGCTGACATAAGGGCTCGTAAAGTTTAACAAAATTCCCTTCAGAGCATGTTGTATAATGTGATCTACTTCTGTGAGACCACCTCCAGTGTTAAACAAACCTCAGCAGATTTGTTGTGACATGTGGCCACAAATCAAGTTAAATTAAGGATGTTATTGCATTAAAAGCCTTTTAGAGGCAACAAAGCCTCTCACTACAATGCGCTGTCCTCTGTTCAGGTCAATAGTTGCCTAAATACTCTTCAAGAGGCAACAACTGTGATACACGTCCAGGAAATACTTTTGTTCTAGAGAGCTAGATATATTAGAGTGCAGCCAACATTTTAGAAATAATGGAGTAGTTGTTTTTTGTGACAATTTTGTGGAATTATTTGATGTTCAAATGTATCCTGCAACAGGTTACTATTGTATACTACTGTATAGGCTCACCCAGCATTACATGTTTTAATAATTTCACTGCTCTGCTGATGAGAAGCTATGCGAGAAATTGATCATTCAGAAGATTATAAAAATCTAGATTCAAAGTTACTGTATTTGTTGTATAATGAAGGCCATGACTGCCATCTTTAATTGGTTGGCAGTTTTCCGACCAACTAATTGTATGAACCCTAAATATAGCTAGCTAAACAAAGCAGAGGCGGTTTATTCTTTCATGTCTAGCTTTACCGCGGGCAAACAGCCGACAAATAAAAATCTGGTCTTCCATACAACAAGGCAGTGCTGCTGGAGAGGAGGGTTACGTAAAAAAAATCATGATACCTTAGATATAGAGTGTTATAAAGTATTAAAAAGGCTGACAAAATGATGGACATAAAAATATATTTTATATATTTTTTTATTAGATTGCAAGGCAGTTCTTTTTCCCTTTGGTTTAAATTCAAAGTGATATGCATCACAGGTTTACATGCAAAGGTGAGAATAGCTGTTAAGATCACAACACAGTAAAAATATCAAGAACCAATTTCAAGCTAGCTCCGGTTCCACAAGCCTGGAAAATGGATTTTGTCATAGAGGGTTTGTTTGCATTGGTCCTACTGTAAAGTTGAAATAAAATGCTGGGGTTTTCTGTCCATATTCTAAGGGCAATTAATATCTACTACTGTACTGGTTGTTAAAAATGTTTTTACCATAATATTTTAGCAAGGACAAAACATCATCTCCAGTGAGTCATAGACAGAAGTGTTGTCAAATCCTGATATGCGGATTGCATATTCAAGGTGGGGCAAAAAGTTCAGCAAAATGCAAATTTGTCCCACAAATATGCGTTCTCTGTATTCCCTTGTGCTAACTACATGCCTCGATTTCTGAATGGTGCAACAGGACAATTATGGGCCACAATTCCTATACTGTTCACCTTCCAACTAAAGCTAAAAGTCAGCTCTTTACACACATGATCATTGTTCCATGTCAAAATCAAGAGCCAACACAATAAAATAAAATCTGTCTTGATACTACAAACTGCACTCTATGTGATCTAATGCCCTGTTTACTTCTTTGTCCACTGATTGTTATTGGTCTCCTGTAAATAATTTGACATGATGCTTTCTCAGCAGTCACAAAGTGAAAGGAATGGTCTGAAAAACAATTATTTAAGTGTTGAAAGGTAATTTAGACATAAGGATCAGATTATATAATACGTCATGTCTATGAGGAATAAAAAATACTTGATGTGAGAAATGAATGCCAAGAGCATACTGGGTAAAACACTTACTGTAACTAGGTCACAAAATTATAGTAAAACTGCTCGCAAATCTATTTGAAAAGTCAGGAAAGTGTGACGCGTAAAATTATATAAGACGGATGCAATAGCTGGATGTCTGATTACAGGAACTTTTATGGCCTTTCAACACATTGCTCTAAAGAGAGTAATATTGGGGCATGCATTCATACATGTCTTTACACACCTTCATGAACTTGCTTGGACTTGAGAGTAAATGCAGTGCTGGTTTAAACACACTTCGGTTTCTGTACCGATTAAACAAACAAGATGTAACATGTTAATTGGTGAGCTTTAGAGCGGCTGGTAGGTGGATTTTGTTACATTTGGACAGACACAGGCTAGCTGCTTCCTCCTGTTTCCAGTCTTTGTGCTAAGCTAAGCTAACCAGCCGCTATTGGTAGCTTCACATTCGCCACACAAATATGAGAGTGGTATCAATCTTCACATCTAGCTCTGAGTGAGAAAACAAATAAGTGTATTCCCTAATATGTTAAGCTACTGCTTCAAGAAATGTGAAAAAAAATGATCCCAGTGAGAGCCACAGTGAGATCAATGGAAATGTATTGCTGAATGTGCACTAGTAATGTAATTCAATGCACACTGACTTAACTAACTAACTTACTGACTGTCTGCCTGAAAGAATGAATAAATATATGTATATTTTTAAATCTTTAAGGATGAACACATTTCAAACTCTGACCCAAATACGAAGCCACTGAAACGACTTTTTATAGCAAAAGTAAGTGACTGTTTAAACGTCTTCCTATACCACTACGTAGATGGATATGCCAGACTAATAGAAACAAAGGAGCATAAGACAAGCTGAGGGTAAAAATATGAAGGATTTAAGAGGAGGTGGCTCATTCATAAATTCATAAGTTCCTGAAATGTGTTGCGTAGAAAAGAAGGACAGGGACCACAAACCCACACACTCCAAAAATAAGCCGCGCTCCCCTCTCTGCTTCTTCTCAGTGTCACAGATATAGATCCACGTGTGTGTATGCCCACGCAAACATGAGCTCTTTTTTTATCTTTCTTTCCTGCACACAGGCGAGCACACACACACACACACACACACACACACACTGGGTTATGCACAGTGATTCTCACCAGTGACAGGAGCCATCTTAATTGGTGTATATCCCTTGTGGTGCCTCAGCTTCCAGCCCTCCCAAGCATAGCTGGCTGACAGCATCACAAATACTCTCTACTCTGATGATCTGAATGTGACAATTACTTTTCATCTCTCCATCATTTCACTCTTACCCGAGGAAAAACTTTAAGTCACCACTTATTTCTATAACGTTGTCAGTGACCAAACAATCTGGCACAAGGACCAAGGCTTAGAAAATATATCTCCATTTTAATTGAACAAAAAAAAATGTACATAAACATATTTTAAGTAATTCCAATCTAAACAACAACCTATAAATAACCTATAAATAACTACAAGCAAAAATACCTTAAGTTAGGGCCCACAAAATCATACAAAACCAAAAATGTAACAGCTAACTAAGCTCCCCCCAAATGACACACAGGGATCTATATACATATGGGCTAGTTCAAGACAGACACACAAGGGGTATTTATCACAAACTAAATATTTAATTAAGCCCTAATCCTCACACATAATCCTAACTAAACAAAGTTA
>JAVQJD010059087.1:0-74110 GCA_036023655.1 Nannoperca australis
AAACACAAAATAAATGATCATCTGAGTCTGTGATGATAATTTTTATTATATATATATATATATATATATATATATATATATATATATATATAATAATTTGTTTTCTTTTTTATATTTATATATATATCATTTTTTAAATTTGCTGCTAAGTGGAGTGGATTGCTGCCAAACCAAATTCCAATAACAGCAAAGCATCTAACTGTGTATTGTTTGCGTGGGTATGTGTGTGTGCACTGCATTACCTGGTGTAGGTAGGAGCGGACTCCATACTGCTGGCAGTTACCACTGGCTTGAGCTTGCTCACCATACTCTGACCCACAGATCTCTGAGCAAGAAGTCATCCTTCACATCTGACTACCTGCTTGAGGACACACACACACATATGTGCATGAATGCATGACTGCACATTTGCTTTAAGAAACTACCCACATGATTTGTGGACAAACTCTCTCCAGCTTTTATCCATGCATAAACATAAACACACACACACACACACGTGCAGTACATTTTCACATTCATAAACACAAGCATGTACCCTTGCAGAGAGTGACAGCAAGTTATGTAACATTGTACTGAAGGCATGGGTGCTTCAGTACATTAAGATTAATGATGCATTCTTCTTGTCTGCTGTTATGAAATAAGCCATGAAATATTACATCGTTCCTCCTCGTTAGATTGAATATTGTGTTCGCTGAATATAGATACTGCTGACATGCACAGAATTAACCTTTTGTTTTCATTTGTTTCGTGAAAACATAACATCAAAACTGTGCATCAAAAATAAAGCAAAATATTTTGTATGTTGCAGTTCACAAGAAGATATCAATTAAGGATATACTGTTTATCATGCTTTTTGTCTTACAAGACAATGCAACAGGTTTGTCATTAACATAAGAACAGGAATATATCTCACAATGCATGTGCTATAAAATTATATCAAATATGAAATGTTTTTAATGGCTCAGTAACATGCACTAGACGTTAGTTGTTGCATTCCATGTCCTAAGAATTTCATTGCTCAGGATGACCTGTGTTATACTGTGTATTTGACAAATAAAACTTTGACTTGACTGACTAGACAGTAATGTACCCAAACTTTTATTCAAGGAATGTAACTAGCTGTTTGGTTACAGCTATTTTTACATTATAGCATATATTATACAGTACCAGTCAAAAGTTTGGACACACTTTCCCATTCACTTGAATGGGAACGTGGGAATGGGAACGTGTGTACCCATTTCTTTCTTCTTCTTTTGTTATTACAAGAAAAGTAGACAAGAAAGAATCTGCTCTAGCAAATGGTATTTTACACACTTGCAATTCCCTTAGTATCCCTTTGGGATCCAGAGGCATTTCACAGCTCAGTGCTTTTATACAAACACATATAACTATGTTTCAAGTTTTTTTCAGCTAGCACTAAATCTCAACTCCTGTTTCTGTTGTGCCACAACAGGAATAGACTGGGGAACTGAAGTGGAAAGAATGATTGAACCCAGTGTTGGGCATATTTCTTCTATATGACAAAGGAAGAAAAACATTGAAGACACAGATCCCAGTAACATATTCATTTAAAATATGTTATGGTTCCAAAGCAGCATTCTGTCCTCTTATTATACGTATGTAAATCAGCTAGATCTAGTGGGTGACATAATCTTAAATAATGTAACAATGGTCACAATCCTTTAAAGAAAAAAGGATCCCAGAAATGTTGTTGACTTATTAAAGACTATAGGGAATACATTTGGGCTTGTATCTGGAAGCACCTTCTGGTAAACTGCTCAGGGAACTATTTACACAATTGTCTACATGTGAGTATTAGTTACATTATTAGCAGAAAAGTAGAGTAATAATCAGTATTAGTGCAATTTACTGATGCGAGATGTGCAGTAACAATGCAAAATGAAAGAGTTTAGTGTCACTTGGGAGGAATCTTGAGGAGCCTTAGCACAAAGGAGCATCTTTAACCTCCAGCCCTTTATCCTCAGACCCCTAATTTAGGGCTGACCTATTTCATTTTGTTATATGAACATCCTTATAGATGTTCAGAAATGTATTGAGAAACACATTAGAGTTTCAGCCAGATAAAATAGTGTGAATAGTAAAAGAAACGCTGCATTAAAATAAGGCACCTCATGTTCCCTGGCACCTCATGCTAATCATATTAGTGCTTAATGTGTACCTGGTAAGGACTCTCATGAATATTTGACTATGTCCAGATGCTACAAAGTCTCTCTGTACCCATATCTCAATATATTTAAGAAAGTTTAAATTTTAATCACCCAGCCAAATAGTGAAAAATGCAAAGAATTCCGGATATTGCAGATTATGAACTACATTTACGTCCCAGAGACTCCACTGAAGCCTAATTTATTTTCATGCAAACCCTAAACTTCGACGGATAACATAAAAAGACAGTTGTTTTTTAACCAGTGCCCTTGACCTTGTGTGGTCTAGGACAAAATTCAAGCTTACAGAAACAGACATACAACAGTCATACATATACAGATATTTAATTGATTGAATAAGAAAACTGCAATAGAATGTATCAACTGTGGCTACATTAATACATTACTACAAGAACAAACTGTAAAAATGGTCAAATGCTAAATGCAGATGAACTAGCAGCTCGCAGATGTACAGTATGACTCTCAGTATGAAGTCATTTTCATTCTTCGTATTTTGATATTTTTCCTCATACATGACACACAAAACAAGCTGTAACAGAATATATATATATATATATATATATAATCAAACTGCCGAAATCAAGCTCGACCTATCATGACCTAAATTAAACTAAGTATTGAAAAATACACCAGCACAATCATCAAAATTAAGAAGCAAATGGCTAAACGATGTAATAACCATGCCTACAACATGTCCTATCAACCGTTGAACCGGGAGCTGGCCGTGGTGCTGAACGCCATTATTACCATCCAGCCCTCAGCCCAGCAGGAAAACACACAGACGTAATATGTGACGCCAGTCTGAAAACAGATCTCATCTGTTCGTCCTCCCAACCCCCCATGAGACGCAAATAGACACACAGCACGCTTTTCAATCAAACTTAGAAAGGCGGACTTTGCATCAAAGCGTTTTGGACTAAATCAGATCGCCTGACGTCTTAACGACATGACAAATGTAACCTCTAAAAATGACATCTGCACATACAAGGTTAAGGTTGAAGTTTGATTTCATTTCCACAGGATACCAACGATATGAATTAACATCGAAACCAACGAATTAGGCAAGAGATGACTACACAAAGTTTAAAAGAACATTGTTTTCGGCATTTTTCCCACAAGAACGCTACTTCCAGATGTGCAAGAAGATATCGTGTTCAAGGATGACACCGTTGAAGTAATCTGTGCAGGAAATATGATTTTCCGTATTGTTATTTACAAAATCAACAATCCGACCTAGCTTCCAATTGCACAAATATTCTTGATCATCATTTAATCATTTAAATTGGCATTTACCTGTCATCACCAGCTCGGAGAGTGATCACTCGCTGCTGTTCCCTCAGCCGGGTCCCATCACTCTACAGTCACCTCTCTCTCTCTCTCTCTCTCTCTCTCTCTTTCCGTCGATGATTCACATTTTCACGCGGTCTACTGCGCATGCGTCACATCCATGACAAAATATGATTCAGTGACGAGTATAAATAACCAAGCAGGACAGTTGGAAGGGCTAGTTGAACAGAAAGACATGCATTCAAGTGTCAACATTCATGCCTTGAACAATTAATGGATGAATTAATTAATAGATAGATAAATAGAATGGGTAAATAATAATAATAATAGTAATAATAATAATAAGTCATTTAGCTTAACCCTTATGTGCATGTTGGAACACATAAATCCGAAATTGCATGGTCACTAGCTCAAAATTCAGTAAATTGCATCTAACGTTTGGCTCAATGGGATGTCATACCAGTCACAGAAATCCAAAGAAGACCAGTGAACAAAGTCAGAGGAGAAACAAAGTGTGGATCGAGGGAAGTCATCGGAGTCATGCACCAAATCCACTCAGGTACACAATCATTTTAAACAAATATGTAGATTCTCTCTCTCTCTCTCTCTCTCATACATACACACACACACACACACACACACACCATTCTCCACAATCCCAGTCACATTCCAGGGCAGTCTATTTTTAGCAGTGTCAATGACGTACTGTTGAAGGAAGTGGTTAGTCACCATCTCTGTGCTCCTATTAAGGAAGGTACAACCTCAAGAGACAAACCACATCACAACTCCAATACGAAATCCCCATTCAATCAACACTGAGAACGAACCTGCTGTTCAAAATTAGCACATTGTCATTTTAAGTTTGGCCACAGCTCAAGCTTCCATGCAGAGTCCATGAGTGTCTTACTGTAAAAACATAAGTTAATAAGCATTTTATTTTAAGTTCAGCACCACATGTTCACCAAATATATTTCTTGTAAACATTGAAAGTGTCCAACTACTAGGTTCCTGGAATCATGGCGGTAGAATGAGCCCTGATTATGTCCGTGACTTTACACATTGTGTTCAGTAAGTTAGTTTGTCAAGAAAATGACAAGTGGTGTTGTGTGAGCCCCGGTATTATTTCAGATTTTCAGAAACAAACCCTGTGAACGATAACACATTGTTGAACAAATTCAAGCAGCGCTAGCCCTAAAGTATGCTTGGAATTCATTTATCTATACTGCCCAAGGAAAAATCATATGTAGGGCCCTAAACTGCTCTTTCAAATGGTGGTCAGAGCTACATGATATGATGTTTCCTTTGTTTAGGTCTGTGTTTCCTGTAAACATAGTAAACGTTGGTTAAGTGAAGTTACATGGTCAGTGTATATCATTTGGGGTCAAATATCTGTCGGTTTATTTGGGAGTGCATTATTCAAAGGACACCATATGGGGAGAAATGTTGTCTATTACCTTGCAATCTCTGTATAAATACAAGGGGACCAGAGGCTGCAGTATCCTCTGCTTGTGTAATACCCTTTGAGTGTACAACAGTTGGTCCTTTCTGCAGAAAGCGTAATGAAGTTTCTAAAGACTTTGTTGTTTCAGAAACTTCATTTCCAGATTTCCACCACAAATGTCATACAGGAATTCACAGTAAGCAGTGAATTCATTTTAGTTTGACAATATATTTAGGAAAATGTTTGCTTCTTTTGTTTCTAGTTTTGGAATTTAATTTAAGTTACATAAATAGGGCTGTGTTTAACTACCGCTCACACTACTATTAACTCTCTGAGGTTTTGACTAAGTGATAGCTAAAATGACTCTTACTTGTACCTAGGCAACATCAATCAGCATTTATTATTTTTCAATGGCTGTTTAGAGAGGAGACATTTGGAACACTGGATTACAGATCTGGTACCTAAACTGGTGTGGAATGTCTATTAGCAGGTACAATCAGGAGAAATTAGTATGCAGAAAACATTAGCCGAACCAGTAGCAGTAAAAAGAGATGAGAAGGTCGCAGCTGTCGCCATGACAATGATCTTGGGAATATTTCTAAGGTGAAGAGATACTATTATGTCTCAAAGGAGAGGCTGTGTTGCTTTGTGCCTCAAATGAGCATTTCACTTTGCTTGCATGAGGACAGATGTTTGTCATTTTATTCATGAAAACAAGCTAATGGTATTAACTTTATTTAGTTGTATCATAATGTTGTGTTGCTTTGTAAAGTTGTATATGAAACACTTGAGATTAAATGTATCAATAAAAGACAATTTCTATATTCCTGTGTATATTAAAGATAAGTATGATAATTTGCAGACAGGGGTCTAAAAAAACATTAAACTTTTATTTTGAGATGTAAGGTTAAATGAGATATGTAAGTGTATATTTTAGTGTATTCATAACATATAGCTTTGGCCTTTACATGACTTATAATAAGTCAAGTCCATTGTGTTCTGACAGAGTTAGACTGACAATGCATTTCACCTTTATTGCAGATACTAAAGTGGCACACATGTATGTGTTGTACTGCCTCCGAACCGCATATGGATGATGATATGTGAAGGACTTGGGATGTATTTTTAGACATCCCAGACATCTCTAATGGCACTCACTTATTGTAAGTAACGGTGCATACATGCTCCACATACACGTACAGTGGAAAACATGTTTCATGAGGCCTTTGCATCTTACCTTATTTTAGGGAAATCTACTTCAGAGTATTTAAAAAAAACAGGGGGGGTTAAATTAGATCCCACTGTACTGACTGTGTTTGTGAGAACTGCCTTCAGGCCAGAGGAACTAATGGACCTTTACAGTCCTATTTTTAACAAAAAAATTGATGCAATAAAGAATGAGAAATTGATGCTTTTGAATTGAGTGAGTGTTTAATAATAGTTGAGTTCACATCTATTTATTATTGGTTAACAAAATGATCTTTGCTGCCACACTGTAACATGACTTGTGCGTGTGCTATCATCACGTAGCGTACTAATGCACTTGTGTTTGGAATAAAATGTTCTGTCATCTCTTTCTCTTTCTCACTCTGTGTACAAGCTGAGCATCTCAGAGCAGAGAGAGACGGTTTCTATGGCGACGTGAAAAGGTCACCTTCAGGAAGTTCTCTGTGAGCGTGTGCAGAATGCCAGTTGGATAATCAGGCTTCCTGTAATGACTGATAACAGACCACAGCTCATTAGAGAGAAAGAGAGAGATGGGGTAGGGGGATCGGGGGAGAGTATTAGTCACAGAGCAAAGAAACAATAGAACATTTACACCAATGGTATTCCATATTTATTCAGCGTGTATATCTCTGTTATGGAAATGTGTTGGGCTCCCAGGTTGTGAAGAGATGCTAATCCCACATGCAAAACAATGAATGCAAGTCCAGTATGCTCACTTTATTCATACATAAGGTGATGTAAATATACATAGCAGAAATAGCAAAGCATCCAAGCAGACATGACTATGTTCACTGCCCCCTCAGATTCAGCTGGATGGTGATACTGTGAGCAAGTAGCTGACTTGGTAGCTAGCAACATGAGAAAAAAGATTCAACACATTTATCTGCTAAACTTTCAGTAATGCTAGCCATATTTGCCTGGTTGGCAGATCATTTAGACGGAAACAAGGGGACTTAACCGCCATGTAGGGCAATGCTACCTGGCTGCCTAGCAGGACACTGTGACCTACATTACCAGCAATGTTGCAGTTACATTGCAACATGAGACATGTTTCCTGTACAGCCACAAGAGCTGATTACAAATGGTAGTAATAAGAATAACCACCACTTGAGTGTTACTATGGTCAGTGCATCATTAACCTGCTCAGAACTGTACAATAACAATAATAACAAATCAATATCTTTTGTCCACAGTTCTGTTACTAGGTCATCATTGTATAGCTTCTTCTAATCCAAAGTGTCATCTCCCCCACCCTGAATATATGTTTGTAAAAAGTGTGGGCTTATGTCTATTTAAATCACTCTTTACCGAAAGCGTAACTTTGTTTTCCACGTGCATCTGTAACAGAAAATACAGTTTGCATTACTAGTCTGGAACAGGATATGGGTTTAAGACAAGTTTGTAGTCATTGATTTTGTTAATTTTTTTGCTACCTTTTGCATTAAGTATGTGCATGTTTGCTTTAAGTTTGTGTAATTTATATATTTACAACTTCATCCCTTGTGTGCTGGATTACCTATAGACCAAATAAAAGCAACAATCTAAAGTAAAGTATAAACATGCGATGGGTTCTTTGTGCCATGAAGACTACATAATATTCAAGAGATGTAATTGTCAAATTGTTTTCCATTTTGTCCTCTATTCTCTGTCCAGTATCTTGTTATGATTCCATGTTCTCTGATAATGGATCCTACAGGCATATCCAGTGATAGTGATAGTGATGTTGCTATAATGTAATGTAAACACCAGCGCTGGAGTCAACAATAACTTCCTACTAACAAGGCTGACATCTACTGGGCATCATTGGTTCTGCATCAACAGTGAATGAGTGCTGTGCAGATAGTGAATTAGTGTAGCCACATCAGCATCCCATGCTTTCTATGTTTTGCCCCATATGTGTCACACATGTTTCATTTAAGCATTTTGGCTCAATCTAGTGTGATTGATAAATAAAATAACCTCAAATTATGTTGGATAACTTCCATACAACTCAACTAAATTTATCAAACATTTTATGAAAGGAATGTTTGAAGTGCAATGAACACATATAATAACTGGAGTCGTTATCATATAAGTCTTGCAATAGCTCTTGCAAATTTTATATTTGACTTATTTCCCACAGTTTTCTTTTGCATTATAATGAGAATGAAAGACATAGGGGAAATGTGAAAATATGTTATATTTGCAATTTGTGCATCTAAAACTGAATCAATGCGATTATTTCAAAATGTCTTCCACTCAAACCAGTAATAAATAATGTTTTATTAAGGAATTGTTCAAATAAGACAAAGGTTTATCAGATTTTGTATGTCTATTTAAGTACACACAATTGTAGCTGTCTTGCATTAGCCCTCCCCACCTCTGTTTCTTTATGATAGATGAAAGGGAGCGACACCTGCTTTATCCATCTCAGGAACCTTAGCCTTGGGGCTGTTGTCCATTCTTCATCTTATTGATTTCTATGTCATTCTGCCGTACCAGAGCTGGAAGCTCGGACTTTCCACTTGGGCCATTGACTGGAGGGTGTAAAAAAAGGGGCGCTCTGATGGAAGTGATCTTTCTCTGTGGAACAAAGCTGTCAAAGTTATAGCTGTGCTGCTATTCAACTGTGGCTGCATTTATACAGTCTCCGGGAACAGTGGCATAGTGAGGAAACATCTGAATAAAACCTCTATTGTGTAATTTGGAAAACAGAATAGCATGCCTTTGAAGTTCAGTGGTTTAAATTAATATTTATGTTTGTCATGTGGCCTGTATTAGAATAATGGATATATCACACCAAATAGCACTGACAAGGCACAATTATTCAGCTTTTTCCAGTGATACTGGAACTGGGACCAGCACTCTAATTTCTCAATAATTTAGAGTTCTTTAATCAAATGAAAGCTCAGTTTTCTTTTAGGTTACATGAGAAAAACAACAAATGTTATTGTAAACCTAACACATCCTCTCCCTCACTAATGATATCCCATATATTAAGTCTGTGGCTAAAGGCTATCAGTTTTACTCGGCCTTCAACAAATCTAGTTATGAGAACACCGCTTATGTTTTCTGTAATCATTTATTATCAATCTGAGAAGCTTCAGGGGAACTTAGAATCGGATTAGAATAGTAAAGCCACAGTATTTGTATTTCTAAACAGATCAGTTACAAAAAGATATGGGTGAAAGCGCCATATGGGCTAAATGTAATTGTTTTATTTTATTCGTTATAATGAAAGTATAACAGCATTAGACACTTGGGCTTTCAATACAAATTAAACTATAGTTTTTTTTATAAAATTGTCTAGGTTCAATTGGTATATTTAAGAAAACAGGACTCAACATTGGAGGCATGATTAAGTAATTAGGTTAATAAAACATAAAAAGAAACAAAAAAATAAAACTTAAATCCTTTTATAGCGTTAATTTCAAGAGGTATACCCAACATTTTAAAAGAGTGTGTAGTCACAACACACACGTTTATGCAAATTAAAGTTATGTAAGGAATTGTTTGGTCATGTTAAGTACCTCAATTTTAGTCTCCTAATTTGCAACTCTAGGAAGCCTGCTAGAAAGAAAATGTTTCTATTTGAAAGATGTGTCAGTGTACAGATATGAATTATTATCATGCATCATTGATAAATAAAGGCAAGTGATTTGTTTAAGCTTTGTGACACCACTTTACACACAGCCTTCACCACACATGTACACACACAGTTTCTGGGGCTATAGCCTGGTCTTCCTACATTGATCCTCAGCCTACCCCCATATTTTAATTGTACCATTTCAAACATTTGCACTGAGTGGTCATCAGTCACCGGTCTATGGGGGTTGATGTATGAGTCTGAGCTGTAATCGTCTCTGCTTTGCTCTCCAGGCACAACATCACTTATGAGAGACACACTTAACAGCAATTAATCATGCTGGATCACACTCCACAGACTCTCGCACACGCACACACACACACACACACACACAGACTTTTCTATTGTGTATTTTATGCTATTTAGGTGAGCATTGTCAAATTCAAAGTAAATGTTAGGCTAATGTTAACTAGTATAAAATACAGTTTTACACAGGTTAGGCTGATAGGCTTTAGAGAAAGGTGGTTATGGCTAAGATAAGATTAAAGATGTTTGGGTTTGGAAAGAGTTTGGTACATCATTATGGTTAGAATCTGGGGATCTGTTCACTTCTGCCTGTTACCACAGTGGGATCTGTAAGAAGGCAGTATTTTATAAAGACATGATTTTTAGTTCCTGATTTACAGTATGTGTGTCCTGCACAGGCATCCAAGCATCTTTTGGTTTTAATCATGACAAGTGAGTGCCACAAAGTGCCACTACCTTGTGGTATTGTAGGAAAATGGAGCCTGTCCAATGCAAACGGTACTAGCGAAGCAGTGTCACGCCCACATCTCGTTCCAAAACATAGCTACTCTTTCAATTTTTGTAGAAGAGTGCTAGTTCCTTGAGTTTAAGATACCCTGAGCCTAAAATGAACCTGCCACATGCCACCTTGCAACTGCCTCACATTTGGTAGGGCGAGCTTTTAACATGACACACTGCTGCTAGAAGAGGTACTTCCTGTCTACTGCTCTTTTTGTATTCTGTAGTTCCATCTGCTGTTCAGTTTACTCTCCTCCTCAAGCCCCTCTACTTTGGTTCTCTTCCCCTCTCTTTCTCCTTGTGTTTCTGTAATTGGTCATTTGAATGTAAAAGCCTCAAATTGGAGGATTAGAGGTACAGGTCTCTCTCTCCCTCTCTCTGTATTTCTCTACACGTGAATAAGAGAGAGAGAGAGAGAGAGAGAGACAGAGAGAGAAAAGGAGTCCCATGGTGCAATGGCAGACAGTCTCCAAGGGATGTCCTTCAGAACAAAAGCATCTGGAAGAGGCCTCCTTTGCTCTCTCAGTTACCGTGGTTACAGGCTGGCAGCTTGTGTGTGTTTGTATAGTGTGTGAGTCTGTAATGTAAGTGTTTACTTTCTTGTTCAGTTGAAATATCCTGACTGGAAAATCCCTTGGTTTAAAGTTTCATGATGAAAAGATTGTATTTGATTTCAGAGATTGAGGTATAGAATCACATTTTATGTTATGATAAAGGTAGCAACTGATGAGGGGAGAATTAGAAATGTGTTGCACTCAAAAGTTTCAACATCTGCCTGAATGTGTATTTGCATGTGTCTCTGTTTGCATGAATGTGTGTAGACAGGCCGGCTGGCAAGCAACTGTCACCACGTGGCAACGTCCAACCACGCTTCACTTCTGGCCACGCCAAGCACTCCAATTACAGAAGCCAGCTCTGCCAAAAGCCCCCTCTTTTCCTTTCAATAGATGGGATGACTGGGCTGCATCCTCTGACACACATACACACACATCGCTCCCCTCCTCTCTTCTCATGGTGCACCTGCCTCCCTGCTCTCCAGGCCAGCTCAACTCCTATCAAAGGAGCTGAGCTCTTTTCTTCCAGAAAGCTAATCCAACACCTGTCTCCAGGCTTTATACTGGGAATAGATGACTGTGTGCTGTTTGAGTGTGAATGCAAGAGTACTGTGTGTGTATGGCAGAGAGTGGAAGGGAGCGTGTGTGTTTATGAGAGAGGGAGCCAGTTTGTGTTTCTGCTAGATCAAGAGCAAAAAAGAAATATTGTGTGCGTGGCTCTTTTGTGTGAGGATTTGAGAATGGACATACGGAGACTACAAGGCAGACTGTATTTTCAGTGGTAATGGACTATCAAAGGACATTTTGGGAATAGATTGGGTTTTATTTTGCGGGGGGTCAGATCAGCAGCAACACAGAGAGCTTTCATTGTACTGTGAATAATACCCACTGTAACTGTTGAACGTCTGTTTTTTGGCAGAGACTGAAGATGTCTCAGACACATTATACAACAAATAGTGTTACACAAAAGCAATTTAACAAGCATATAAAGTTGCATAGACCAAACTCTAAATATTATAGTATATCATAAAATTTCTATTTAAGTTTTTTTTTTTGTCAGAGTCGTTCAGTTACCATTGAAGTTGGCGTTTTTCATATTCTTTTTTGCTTTGGGCCCATTGCTGTCTCACAGGTTTAGCCTCTTTGAGTCATGTTACTTCTCATGCCATATGGGAACTCAGCAGTAATGAGCCCTGAAGCGTAGCCCTGGAAACCATGATGGTAAGTTATGCATACTGCTCTGTGTACAGAACATGGACAGTATTCTGGTTTTGTTGCTCTATAAACACAGGGAGCCATTGAAATATTTTGCCATTTTTTATAGGCTTTAATTTAACAAGACGACTCACATCAGGCCCTCTGAAGATTCGCCTCCAGCAGCAGGGGTCTCTCAAATTGGAAATTGGAGGTAAAATAAATCTAAGATTGCTTCCCTCCCTGTAGAGTCCCGAAAATGGCTGCAGGGGAGATTTTACAGAGAGGGCTGAGAAGGAAAGTTAGATGGATAGAAGGCGGAGGCAAGGAAGAAAAGAGGTAGAAAGAGAGTGAGAGAAAGAGAGATTGAGAGAGAGAGAGAAGGAGAAAGAGGACAAAGGAAAGATAGAGCAAAGAAAGGAAATAAACAAAGGAGGTGAGCAAACAATGAAGAGAATTGTAGAGAAAAGGAGAGAAAGAGATAGAGTTAATGGAGCCTTATTCACTTTAGCCATCAGGGCCTGAAATAGTCATTTTACCAGCAAGGGGTTCTGAAACCTCTGGTGTATGAAAGTGTGTGTGTGTGTGTGTGTGGGTGTGTTTGCATGTGTATGTCAGTGACCATACATGGCTCTGGGTGCAGGTCTGTGCTTGCAGATGTGTCATGGATTTCACAGCATAGGTTTATACTTTGTTACATATTCTTCCTGTTGTTAGGGGAGAGCAACGATTGGATACACCTAACCGTGGAATGCCAAAGTCCTTTGAACATGTCCCTGATCAAATAAAGAATGTTTAGAATCAGACGTGACAATGTGGCCGCAGCAGATCTGTCACACTGCAGACACATGAACACAGCACTGACTGTGTTTCTCTGCCTAGACATGTCCTGACATGAAAAACACTAGTTAGATTCTAATCTAAATGTGTTACTAGGTCAAGTCTCAGAGATAGCAAGATGCATGTCCAATTGATTGGCCACAAGAATGAAAGTCGTGTGATATGAACCCATACGGTGTCTATGGGTAATCAGATTTTACAGTTCTGATATAAATGGAACCCTTTCAGGCAATTTTAACAAGGATCATGCTTAATGTTTGACATAAAACATGATTTTTATAACATCCATGACATTTATGGGATAGCTTCATAATAGCTATAAAGCATACTAAAAAATACAGTGTCACAGATGGCACATTAACATTTGTGACTATTTTTAAATGTCTGAAAGAAATAAAGCCTCTCTCATATTGATGCAGAAATGTGTTGTGGGTAAAACCTAAATTTGAGGTCTATCTAAATGTGTCACCACATGTTATTTAACTTGCCTAACGACCCTCCTGCCAAACTGGGAAGATCAGAGCATACAATATTTTATTAGGAATTAATTGTGCTAACCGAGTAATTATTGTATGTCATCTAATCATGTGTAACTGTCAAATCCCAGGGGAGGAAAGATCATGAAACTACAGCCAACGGTCGATGCCAGGATGCTTCCTTCCCCTGAGGATCATGTTCAATCCCAGTGGAGATTGGGATGCAGATTACTGGGCCGACCCTGGAGAGGGATGACGGAACATCACCCTCCCTCTCAGATGAGACAGCTAGTCCAAGACCTGTGGCAGATGAGCTGTAAGGATTTCCCTCTAGACGGCAGATTGTCATGTCATTTACTGAGCATAATCATGAGCCTCAGAAGATGAATCATGTATATTCTGGACACTCCAAGGGTCTTCCTTTTGCACCACCTTCACTGTGAAACACTCATCATAATCCAACAGACTGCAGATTCGCTAACAGCATTCATGCTGCAAAGAGGATAAACCTTCCCATGGTCTTTCCTCAAAAGCCACCATCAGAACATACTTTAGAGTTTTAGATTCACTACTACAGTTACAACTTAAAATGTATGTGGCATAAAGAACACTGTAGATTGTAGAGGGATCTGTAAGCATAACATGGTGATTTTAGTCTTCTTTTTATGTACCTCTCATGCAGTTCTTTCAGGAACTCTCAGGACTTTAAGGTGGTGTGACATGGGCAAATATAAGAGTAGAAGGGCAGGGTAAAAGATTAGGGGGTTTGTTTTACTTAAAAAGGACAATTATACAGAAAAGAATTATATAAGCATGTGTCTTTTCAAGAAACCACCAGAGGTGTTGTTAGTTTGGCATGGGCATTCCCTTCAAATGAGCCAAAAACAATGTATTGACATTATATCTAGCCAGGTAAAAATGTATCATGAGAAAATGACATTTAGGATATTCAGCAATATCTTCATTGCTCTCAGATGTGCTTGCATCACAGATTCATAGCACACACATTCATTGAAATGAATTTCTTTTAAGGGTAATTTTTTGCATTTGCATTTAATACTTGAGAGTAGTGCTGTATTTCAATGTCAATTTCGATATACAATTGCGTTAAATAACAATGTCAAGAGCAAGAAGGTAAAACGGAACAAACTAATCCAAATGTGTTAGTGTTGTTGAAACAACACCTTTGCTTTAATGATAGAAATATACTCAAGCATAAATGACCTTGCCCTCTAGCTCTTGTCGCTTTGCATCTGATTTACAGAAACCCGTTAGCACTGATACTGTCACATATTCATATGCATGTGCACACACATTAATCCCCTCCTCCATGAGCTGAACACACTTCTACTCTCTTTTACCTCCTTCCACACACACACACACACACACACACACACACACACACACACACACACACTGCACTCATGTTTACCCTTTGCCTTAATACACACACCACAGTCGCCTTTTGCTGAGTGCCTTAGAGGTAATTTATACCCACTTTTCCATTGCAATGAGATTATAACTTAGTCATCTGGTTCTGGCTAAGCAAAGGTGGTGTAACTGGAAACATGATTAAAAAGGACAACTGGGTCTTTTCTCACTCTCGAGCTCACACACACACGCACAAACACACCAGCCAGGCTGTTAAACTCATATCAGCAGAGGCTCACTGGATTAGCATATCTGGGTGAGATAAAGAAGCAGACGATGGTTACTTAACTTTGACTTAATGTTCCCCATCTGCCTCTTTCTATCTCTTGCTCCTGCTGTCTGACTGTCTTTGTCGTTCCTTCTTTCTGTATAACTCAGTGGTTTTTTATTCTTGCCTGTGCTCCCTCTGTCTCATTTTATGACTAATTGTATTAGAATCTCTAGTCTTTCTCTTTGTTTCTCCCCGTGCTCTCCCTCCCTGTGTTTGGCAGATGATGATATCAATGAAACCACATTGGTATGACAATACATTTCTTATCATATTGCATCCACCATGAGGCTGGGGATTATCTATGTGTGCAATAAACTGGTCTCTTTCTCAATGCACACCACTGACACTGCAAATCAAAGTTTACAAAATCCACCTGCACAATAACACACAACATACTCACAAAAACATAGACACAAGAGAATACATTTATTCAAAGAACACACTGATTACACGCACTAAAAGACACAAATGCATATGCATAGACATATGCACAACACACACACAGACACAGGGATAAACAAAGTTTATACCCCATGCTCAAAAAAATGTCACGGCTATGTACATGAGATAGAGGACCGTGACATTTTATTCCCATTTTTTGAATTTTGGATTATCCAGATAAGGATGAGATGGAAAAATGTTGCATGGTGTCTACACAGCATATCAGCATGGTTTAAACGGGATATTCCTTAGTCCCCTAGTTTCCATGCATGTGTAAAATACCAATTGCTTTTCTAAGCTTATATATTGAATTTTTTCCAACATGGAGCACTGCAATATGGTGTATTCCGTATTCAGCATGTATTCCAAATAAATAGCGTATACAAATATGACAGTTTGCAATGAAATAAAAACAATAACACACATTTTTTAATGGTAATCATCATCCCCATCATGCATTTGTCCCCTATCTTGTGACACTGTACCACAACCTATCCCCAGTAAAAAAGTATGACAAAAATCCACTTTAAAAAAAATTTGCAAAAGATTTGCTTAGAGTCAATATTTAGTTTATCACTGGCAGATGCATTAGAAACTGGCACTTCTGTATTAAAGTATGTATCGGTAACTCACATTTATTTTGGTGCAAAGGTTACCAACTTCCTGTAGTGAAAGAATTACTGAAATACTTTCCTTAAGTAAAAGTAGCAAAACCATAGTATAAAAATACAGCACAGAAGTATAACCATCAAAATGTGCTTAAAGTATAAAAAGTAAAACTACTCAGAGGGACTATTGTCAGTATTATACTATTAAATTATTGGATCATTATTTTTGATGTGTTAATATGTAAGCTGTACTTTAATGTTGTAGTTGTTCAAGCTGGAGCTCATTAGGTAATTGAATCTGTAACAATGGATCATATTTTTATAAACTGATGTTTTTATTTAAAATCTTAACTTGCAAAATATCAAGTAACTATTGCTCTTAAATAAATGTAGTGAAGTACAGCATTTATCTCTGAAATGTAGTCAAGTAGAAGTATAAAGTAGCATAAAATGGAGTAAAATACAAGTACCTCAAAATTGTTCTTAAGTACAGTACTTAAGTAAATGTACTAAGTCTGTGTTTGTGCCCATCTGTATCATGTTTACACGTGTTTCATTTAGAGTTTAGTTCAATTAGATTCCATTCATCATAGCTTAATAAAATGTTAGTATTTGAAAGTGTAAATCATTGTAGCACTAACCTTCACTGATTGCCTGATTTGAGCAGACTTTCTGTATTAGAGCCGGACATTACCAATCACAAATGATAATGAAATCCACCCACATAACATTCCACAATTCCACCTCTTGTACAACTTGAATAACTGTGATCCATGGACATGAATGTTCCATTTGAATCAATGGCAGTTCAAAATGTCACAGCCATACATAATCATAAGATTGACCCAGGACTGATGGTTAAGAAACCAACTGCACTGAAACGTATCAATCTCCATTTTGGAGTAAGTTAGGGTTTTCATTTGTCAGAGCCTAATGGTGCTATTAGGCAGCTCATTGGCATTTGCTGCCCCACAGAATGAATTCATGCATTTGGCTGTTCATCCCAAAAGGGTACACATGTGTAGAGAAAGCCACACAAACATATACATAGACACACATACAGCTAGTAATACATTTGGCTGTACTGTGCAGGCATCATGATAATTTATTCAGTTCACTGTCACCTGTCAGTGTAATTGTGATTTGCTTGCCACTGACCACCCATACTGTCTGTCTGACTGAGTCCCGAGGGCAAAGTAGTGATTTTGGATGCAGCTAGATACAGTAATTCAAATAGATAGCTACATATTAAAAAGGGTATACAGACATGTTCAGCACATGCATACATGAATGTGTTTCCAGGCACACATTAATGACTGTGGATCCTGCTGTAACAATCATTTCACTGGATGGCTGCAGAGAAAAATATGCATGCATACAAACATGATTACATTTTGCACTCTCATCTGTACATACTTTTTTGTGTGTTGTATTGCATATATTATTCACTGACATTTGTACACACCTGTTCTTATTGCTTGTTTCTTATTTTCTTTATTTTTTATTTCCTCTTAGTATATTATATTCTGAGAATTGCTTACAGATCTGCAATTCTGCTCTTTATTATATATTTATATGTTTTATACCTTTTTGTTGATATTCTGCAGATCTGCAATTGTTATTTTAATGTATGGTTATGCTTAATGTAGTATTGCTTGTGATGTTGCTGTAACAAAACATTTTCCCTATCCATCTATCTACATTAACAAACTAAATGTATACATACACACCTATGCACACAGAGAGAAACAACAATGACTAGTCATTTAATAATTAAGCACAGTGACTCATTTATACATTAACAGGCTTTATGCAAATTCATAAAAAACACTTTTACCCACTGTGACATGCACACATATAAACATGGCAACTTCCATGGCAACAAGGGAGAGTCACTGTTGGCAATCTAAAACGATCCACAGTAATTTCACCAATGATGTAATTCCCAGTGGAGTATTGTAAAAGCAAAATGGAAAGCATTGCATTAAGGGCACGTTGTGGCAGAACTCATTCTTTAAGTTGATTTGCAATTATCTTTAATAATAGATAAATATGCTTTAAAATAAGTGTAGCTCCATCTGTCTTACCTGCTGTTACTATACAACAGACCAGTAGAACAAATCTGTTTCTTGTCTTAACATTTCTTGTTTCCTTTCCTGGCCCCTCTCCTCTCTCCAATTACATGATACCTTTCTTTCTTCTCACTTTCCCCTCCATTTCTTCTTTTTCCTATCTCTTCCTTCTCTAATTTACCTCAATGACTGATCCCCCACATGCCTCAGATAATAAGATACTCCCACTGGCCTTCGAGGCTCATTCCCCCAGCACCCATCAGTCCCCAAGTCACATTACTGCCCTTTACAAGCACCAAGATGTTTTTCTCCTTAATTGTAGCCGTATACATACATACCTCACCCCCCAGTAATAATAAATGGTCTTGTTCTTCATTATGGCCATTAGGGAACTCACACTGAGAGTAGCATGCTGCCCACAGTAAGGAGGGCTTGTTTGGCATCAGTTGTTGTAGCCAAGGAGTAGAAGAATGTCCCTGCGTTCTGAAAACACATGTTAGGGCATTCAGTATCTTGACTATGAGGGTGCTGCAGTCTCACTCTCTCTCTCTTTCTCTGTCTCTCTCTCTCTCAGTTTATCTCTTGGTTTGTCTCTTTCTTGCTGTTCTAGACAAACACAAATGCAAATTAAAACACCAGGTTATAGAGGAGAAGAGCAAAGGAAAGACTCAGTCTCCAGGGATTGAGCAACATTATATGTCTGCAACCAGATGTCTCAGACAGCGAGCCAATTTTTATCCAAAAACATTCAGTACCAACTCTGGCCAGGAGATGACAGTATGCTCCCATCATATTGCAAATGCTATGCCTTATACTGTAATAGAAAAGCCAGAAAATGTTTCACAAAAACATTCAAGATTAGATGCACAGTGGAGCTTGAATGAAAAGGTAAAGGTTGAATGACTGAAAGCCTATGATTTCTACTGTTCTAGCATTTATATAGTATTGATAATGCAAGCGTTTGGAAATGTCAAAACAATTAACTAATTACAGACAATGACTTTAGATGGTAATGTTGCATTTCAGCTTGAGAAGCAAAGTCTGTGTGTAGTTGTTTTTTTGCATAACTCATTTACTAAGTGACCATTAGGTCAATAATTTGTTTGAAAAGCTGAAAACACACATCAGGGTGCATCTGTAATCTTTATGTTTTGTTCACAATGTTGCATAAAACATTCGCATTTCAAGCATTACTGGTGTACAGACCTACCATATTGTTTGAGTTTTGGTCGTTGCTTTTTTCTTCTTGCACATGTGGCTGATGGAAATTTATGAATGAGGCCACTAAGAGTAGAATAGTAACCATCTGCAGTGTCTTCATTCTCCCACTGAAACTCTGTTGTTGTATTGTAGAAAACTGGTGATGTCATCGTCTGCCGTGAAGAGCAAACAGGTGCAGGCTAGGATGTGGGGTCTGGGAATATTATGTTGCACTCACTGTTTATTGATAGCACTTCGGTCAGATACAATCTGGTAAATTCCAAGGTGTCTTTACTTGTGAAGGCGGTAATTAACCACAATTTTTCTTATAAAAACATATCAGTAGCCTGGAGGAACCTCACATCTCTTATCCATCTGTTTTCAAGCTAAGTGATGACTCTTTGTTTATTCTGTGTTTTGTCAATGACCGTAGAAGGACATCATATATTGAATTGCATTGGATTCATCATATTATATATTATATATTTTTGGTAATGTTTTCCTTATCATCTTAGAAAGCATAGGTTGAGGATCTGTTACTGTAAAAAAGAAAACATCAAATTTCACAACACATTTTGTATTAATTCTGTCAATATTTAACTATATATTTTTTTCTATATGTTGTCTTAAATATTTTGCAAATACTCTAAAGTCCAATACACACTACTTGGTGTTGTATCCTTTTCCCATTTTCTCTTCAACAACACCCCCATTTTCTTTATAGATTGATTTTATGTGTTACACTAAGACATTTCATCTCTTTTTCAGCAGTATGCTGTCATGTCTGTCGCTGCATGTCCCTGATACCAACAGGCCAATTTACAGATGGCGACACAAGAAACAGACAAGGAAATCATTACGGACAGATTCATAAATATCGGCTGCTCTGTTTCTTTTAATGGTCAGGAGTCAGAAGTTTAAGATATGGGAGTCCTGGAGCTAAAAGACTCAAGGATAGATCAATGTCAGTCGTCAGGGGGAATGAAAGCCAGTCTGGTGGAAAAAGGAGAAAGAAGGAAGGCGCTTCAGGCACTGAAAAGTCATATCATAGAGTCGTCAGGGTGGGCTGTGGTGGTTTCAAATCATGAATTCTTTAATGTACTAAGTCCAAATGGTCCCCTGTGCCCCCGCAGTGCCTTGCCTGGCAGTCTCAAAATAATTGAGGACTTGAGCTATGGAGCAAAGGGAGGGGTGAGTAAAGAGAGGGAGTTAGGATGCGGGACAGGGAGGAGAGGAAGAGGGAGAATGAGAGAATGAATAAATGACAGAAAGAGAGAGATGGAGACTCCGCTTTTTACAAAAATTACCTTACCTCTACACTTACACAGCTCTCTTGTGACTCAGGGGCCGTCATTTGTTCGGTCCTCCTGCCCCTGTATCACTCACACTGATGATGAAGCTCTGGTGGAAGGTGGAAGGTAATCTAGTGGCATTTCAGGGAATGGACCTCAGAGGAATACTTCTTTCATCTGAGGTCATTAATCGCAACGTCCAATCACCTCACTCGTAGATCAATAGCACAGTCCCGTACTAAAAATGAAGGCATGAAAAGTCATGCTGAAGTATAAAATATGTTCCCCCTCAAATTTACAGCTGGCTGTGTCAGTGAGTTGGTGCTGTGTGGCTTTTCAGATCATCATGAATGAGCTGATCTCGAAGTTTGTTTGCTTAGGCTGTGAATAAGGACTTAAAACTGCTTGCATGTCAACTTCTGATAATCCTAAATTGAAAATTATTTTTTGAGTGTGTGTGTGTGTGTTTCATTTTTACTTCCAATTTACAGCTACTTTGGATGATCAGGTTCAGGAAAATATGTCCCTGCAAAGAGTGTAATGGTGTTTGTTTAATTATGAAAACTGCTGCCAGGCTGCTGCAGTAAAACCAGGGTTCTAAAACCAAGGTTAAAAACATTGCTCTGGGCAGCAACCCTCGATCAGCGCTGTTTGGGAATCTTGATAATTGCCTTTCCTGATTTCTCAGTTCAGTAAGTACTGGCCACTAACTCTCAACTGGTTGGGTGTTCATTAGAAGTCCTCATTCAGTAGTTAGAAGGGATATGAGTTTTCAGCCAGCCCATTAAAGGCCAAATGTCACCAATTTAACTGTGTGCAAGGCCCATAAAAGAAGTCATGCATGCTATTGATGTTCAGTACCTTTCCATTCTTCATAACAAGCTGCCTGCAGAGAACTGCAGTGTGTAGAACTGATATCTCTGACTTTAAATGGCTGGATAATGAGCATGCCCCTTCCATTACAACTGGGTGTCTGTCTGCTAGATAGATAATTTTAACCCTTGTGTGCAGATGGACATTCACCTGGTTTGGAAATATATTGCACCGATTTATATTTTTGAAGGTAGAGCATTATCCTGTTTCAGCCTCATGAAACAGCAAAGTAACACTTCATACTGTTATATCCCAATTTACACTCTTGTTTATTGCATTACCTGAAATATATATTGTTGTTATTCCCTTTTATCCCCTTGACACTGTAATAATGTTTGATTTAATGGTTGCAAAGTTCTGTGAAATACTAAAAACTAAGAGTCTATGGCCATGCTCCCTATCTCACTTTAGCATGTTATGCTGCTAACATTTGCCAATTAGTACGAAACACAAAGTACATCTGAAGCTGTTCATAATGTCAATAGTTTACCAGGTATTTAGTCATAAACCAAAGTATTAGACAAATTAAAATGTTAAGCTGTTGATGCAGTTGAAAGAAAAGTCATGTGATCACCAAAGGATATTAGCGTTCCTCCTCTGGGCACCATGGATATCTGTACAAAACTCAGTGGCAATCCATCTAATTGTTGTTAAGATATATTTTCTAAAATTTAAGTCAAAAATCTCAACATGCTGGTGGGACTAGAGAGGAATTCAGACATGAATGTCTGTACAAAATTTTTGGCAAATCATTATGTCATTTTTACATTTTTCAGTCTGGACCAAAGCAGTAGACTGACCAACCAACCGACAGACATATCCAGGCCGGAAGCATGCCTAAAAACATTAGCAAACAATGTAGATTTTCTCTCTCGTTTTAAGTCTTTCAAACTGCTGCAATAGTGTAGAGTATACTGCAACATCAACCCAAATGCACTTACTCCACGTATTCAGCATGAGGGGACAAATAACCCACATCAGCAGGCCTCTCAACATACCCACAAGGGGAGAAAGAAAGAAAGGGATTGGGTTATTCCAAAGATGGATGTGCCTTGCAGCTTTTGGGCACACAACACAAAACCAGCGAAAGGGAACATAGGCATCATTTGATGAGGCATTCCAAATGTCTCAGGGGGACTGAATTGCCAAGGGCTAAATGACAAATATATGTTGTTGGTGGTAGTGATTCTTCTGGCTGCCCTAAGGTGCTCTGTGGCTGCCAGCACTATTCCATTTGTCCTTGAAGATGCTGGCTGAAAATGTTGTCATCTGCTTAGGTTCTCTTTTTGTGTCTAGTTTGTGTGTGTACAGTACACCTACTCTGAATCTCCCTTCTCTTGGTCTTGGAATTGTGATCTCTTTGAGATTGTTGTCACTGCTATCTTTACTCTTCTGTCTTTTCATTTTTATCCATCCTTATCATACTTCTAGTCTTTCTATCATATTGCATGTCAGAATATAAATATATGCAAAGGTAGACAAGCAAAACTAAATATCTACATAACATTGTTAAGTAAAAAAATCCTTGTAGCTAAGGGTTTAAATCTACTTGTGTGTGCTGCAGTTGTTAAACAGAATCTGCAAAAATACAGTGAAATATAGACAGTCAAAGACCATCCAATAAACTTCGAGGGAAAAAAAGTTTAACTCTTATAGTCTTCAAGTTAGAAATGAAATTCTTATGAAACAGTTTGAGCGTAATGTACTACAGCTGCATACACATAAAACCTTCCATTTTCATAAACTCAACCATATATACTATGCAAGACATTGTTCCCATTTCAAAGTTTTATAATTCAAAAAGGCTCACACTCACCAAATGCACAGAAATGAATAATTCTACGTGGGGAGACTTGCGTACGCCTGTCTTTTTTTTCTCTACCTATATGCCTGAATTATTGATATAAGTTTCAGAGATTTTCTTCTCTGTGCCCAAAGTGGATTATCTATGCATATGCCTAAAGACAAAACAACATTGTATAAACCTCCATCAGAGAGTGAAAGCGAGAGAGACGGAGTTTGAATATTTACAGTCAGTTAATGACATTTCCATTCTGTGGGCTTGTCAAAAATAACAAAGCCTTGCATTTACCCTCTGCATCTGCTTAAGTCTCTTTTCCTCCTCCCTGTGCCCCAAGTGGCTCAGAAATCCTACTTTATAGCGGAGAGGTGTCAGAATTTTAAACAGGCCCCGTCTTTATCCCCTGCTTCCCCGAGCTCTTTCCCTTTAATTCCTGGAAGACTAGGCCGCGGTCTCCTTTTAACCCTCACCTGCTCTTCTGCTAGAATAATGTTGGCTTCTCTCTCTATTCTGTGAGGCGGGTTGGGGGGTGGAGAATGAGGGAAAGGGGAGAGGAGAGTGTTCCAGACAGAAAAGAGCGATACGGTTAAGATAGGCAGGAAAGGGTGGAAGGTGTGTGTGTGTGTGTGTGTTTGTGTGTGTGTGTGTGTGTGTGTTGAGGTGAGGAGATGAAAAATGGAAAATACTGGCAGAGGAAGAGACAGAAGGCATGGACAGACAGTAAAGGCTGGAGTTACATTATTCTCTGCTGGGACACTGACTAGCCATTTATCACGCCTTACTGTGAAATGAAAAGAAGAGGGGAGAAGGACGGTGGAGGTTTTTTTTTTCATCTCTTGTCAGACAAACCTGATGACAAAGCACTATCCACACACAAGGTAACTTCTCCATTGTGAAATTGGAACAACTCTATACAAAGCCAAAATAAGGGATGATGATTGGCCTACATTTTCTGAGAAATAGATGTGTTCCTTTGTCCTCACAACAGTAGGTGCACTTGGATGTATAAGCAGTGATATGAATGTGAGTTATTTCCTATTTACTATCTAAATATCCATTCATAAAATAGCCTGTTTAAGTTTAAACACATTTGACATAACCAGCACTCTAAAGCAAACATGATTTGACAACAGTTCTGTTACATATAATAATATAATATAATATCATAATACCTGATACAAAGACATTTAAAGTTTACTTTGTCTATAATCTGATCAGTGCTAAAATGAATAAATTGGAAGAAGTTTCCAAATAAATTGTTAATAAATTATATTCTGCTTTATGAGTAATTGCCTGCTATTCACTCCCCTTTGAGTCAATCTCATGTGTGAAGTCGACGCTGTTAATTAGACCTGTTTTTATGTTCAGGGAACCAGCTGAGCCTGCCTCTTTCTCTTTCTCTCCCTCTCTCGCTCTCTTTCTCTCTCTAGCATTTGTACTTAATTACTGAGGGACTGCTGTCTGCACCAGCGAGGCATAACAAAGAGATGTAATGCCATTAGCAAGAACAAAAAAAGGAAAGGAAGGAGAGAAATTTAATGATTTCTCTTATTCTCAAGTCTTAAGAGAATTGAGTGGTTAAGATAGACTTTGCAACTAGTGATATTTCCCTATGTCTAGTGTTAGGACTGGTCATTACATTACTGGAAATTCTTTAGTTTGATTCATGTACTGTATGTATTAAATGTGAATAGTTGGTGTAAGCTAATGCTAAAAACACAAACATTGCCATAAATCAAAGGCATACTATTTTCTCAGATGTTTGAACATAATAAATCAAAGAAAACATACAATATTAATGATATATCGATGATGATACAGATGTTTGTCTACTAGGAAGTGCTCTGTAGCTGTAAATAATGTTTGTGGCAATATTCTAATATGTGATTAGATGTTGCTAATTGAAAGCAACATGTGCAGATGTGGACAAGGATGTAAGAAAAAGGATGTGGTTAGTGTCACTTATGTTTAAGATAGATGGTAATATCTAGCAGTGATTAAACACTCTGCTTTTTTATATTAAGTATGATTAGTATAAGTGGAAGAAATGTTTTAACTATAATAATGTAAATGCAGTTTGCAAAGTCTAGAGATTTACATGAGGCACACAATGACACCTACTGGGTGTTGAAAATTGGATCTACACCACAGCGGTTGGTTCCATTTGTTGTTCAAAGAGCAGTGAGCAGTGAGTGCGGATATTGAGTGGCAAGATAAAGTGCACACAAGCACATCCTCTGCACACACGCACGCTCCGGCATACGCACAAGCTGAGGAAGTCTTACAGGTTTTGACACTTTTGATTGCATTTGACACCACGAAGGTCCACAGAACATGTAACAAGGAAATTATACATTGATTACAGGCCCCTGTCCCAGGTATTTATATGTAGTGAATTGAATCAGCAATGACTTTGCTAAGCTCTGCAATACCTGAGGTTATGAAAGAGATTCATAATTTAATGCAGCCATAAAAGCTTGAACAGCAAAAACAAAGGCAATCATATGTTTGGCTCACTCAGTTCCTAGAGGTCCAGTGCAATAGCTTGATTTTGTAGATTACAGTAATTACATTGATTTCTAAAAGATCATAGTTTTTGTTATTACATCTAGGTATCGCTGATGTGATTTAATACATTTAAGAACAAGATTGACTGGACATGTGTCATTATTACACATTTCACAACAGTCTGTAATCTGGGATGCAGTTCAATTGTTCAATTATATAATATATGGTGCCTCATACAAAATGCATAACAATTATATATCAATGTGTTATAAATTGTGACAACTCAGCATGTTGTTTAACCAACTACACTGTTTCTAGAAGTATCTTTGGACAGATGTAGATGGACAGACAGGAAAATAAAATAGTGAATGTCTTCTATATGTATTTTACACATCAACTCACACTATTCAATTGAATTTCTCTCTATTTGGTGCCTTTCTTAAGAATCTATAATCTTATTCTTTACATCTTTATTGCTTTTCTTTCCTTTGTAAATAACAACCGAGAGGTTTGTTTGTATGTTGATACCGTGCAAAGGCTTAGTGGCTCAGATGTTTACACTGTAGTTGAGTTCACCTCTGGCTTTTGGATAAAGGTTGGACTCAATGGATCAAATAAGAAGACCATAGATACAATTGGTCAAAAGGCAGAGTGCTTGCATGGGCTCACCTTTGAGGAGCTCAGAGTAGGTCCATCACCTCCTCTCTTTAAAAGGGACAAGCTGAGGTTTTTGATCAGGCATTTGATCAGTATGTCTTCCTGTAAACTCTGTGGAGGTATCCAAACTGTTCTAAACGGTGGGAAACCCAGGACAGACCCAGAACACACGAGAGATTATACATCCCAGGATGCCTGGGAACACCTCAGAGAGCTGAGGAATGGAGGATCTAACACATACTGTACCATAAAAGCCACAACCTCCTTGGTTTTAGTCTAACTTAGGACTTTTTTATTTTTAAAAATTAATATATTTTTTTTATCATTCTCTATTAATCATCAAACAATGGATACATGTTTAATTGTTTAATTATGACACTGACAAAACACTAAATTTAAGGGCTCAATCAGTGATACTTTGATCATATTAATTGATTTATTCACACAACTGACTCTAGGGCTGATGATGTGCCTTAAACATGAGGGAAAACAAATAATTTAAGACCACAGTTTCTCTCTGCAGATCATGAAAGAGAAAATTATTCAATGTGAATGGTTAAATGCCTGTGGATTTCTCTATTCACACATTCATACAAACTCACATATGCATCTAGGTAGTCAATCACACATATGATCCAACACAGTATAGTCAAAACATCAGAAATGTCTACAGACTGTAATATGTTGGAACCCCTTGATTGATGGCTCAGACTTTAAAAAAGCAGTTTCAATTTAAAATGCATCATGCAAGTTATACTGAAAGTAGAGATTCCATTAATTAAGCTCAGAAAGTATTTGAGGTAAATTCCATTAAAAAGTATAAAGTATAAAAGTCCCACCATGCATGACTGCATTTTGCACTTTCCAATGTGTGGCTAATTCATCAAATGCTAACATAATACAACCTGCCAGAGGCAACAAATGATCTCATGGACCAAACTGAATGCACCTTTTAAGAGAGACTTCAGGGTATGCTTTATGAATTATTTGCATGCATGAATGATTAAGTTGATTCTTAAGGATATTATTACTATCAACATTAAAACACAGAGAAGAATGTTCATTATCTTTAAATGATGGTGCTGGAGGACAGCCACCTAGGTTGTGGAAGGTGACAGCAGCCCATTAATAAATATAATGATTGATTAGTAAAAAATATACCTTCTTAACTTAGACAAAATAGCTAAAATCAGTTACTCAAAATTCAATGCTATTTCTGATCTTTTTGTTGGCAAAATTATGACTCGTGACCATAAAATTAGTTTCATTTTGATTGGCACAAAGTTTCAGATATTAAGAATATATTATAAACAATATATTGTAATTTGGGAATGTGCAATGTAATTGAAGATCTGAAGTCCTAAATCAGTTTTGCCAATCACACCTTTAAAATAAGTTCAGATTTGGTCAGAACAGATGATCTATCACAATGAAAAAGCACCAAAATGCTAATATTGATTTTGACTGACAAAGTTGCCACTACGGTGCAGTTGAGGCTGGTTGAGGCCCTTTCCTGTTTTGAAAGAGGCCCTCCTTCATGCTTTAAGTCAATCCTCAATTCTCCATGTATCCTAAATACATGGAGAATGACACAAAAACTAAGCCAATTTCCTCAGTAATGGTCTAGTTTCTCCTCAGCCATTCAACTATGCTATCAAAATGAAGTGGAGCACTAGCTTTTGGTTATGGCTGAGGAGGAAGGACAAGCTTTGGGAAATGAACAGCTAACCCAGACACCAGCTGCAAGGGGCGACTCCCTGTCACTGATCCACTATCAGGAGATGTTCCAGGATTAAAGGAGCAAAATGCTGAGGTTTGGTGGTTCCTGGCTGATGACTCTGCAGCATACCCATGGGCACCGGAGGAGGTGTGACAGGCAGTAATGCCCTGCTGGTTATAACAACTACTGTTACATCTATTTAATTTTTGGCAGCCCAGTGATTACTGTGAACAGGACAGTTGGAATCTAGGGAACACTGGAGGACAGCCAGGAAAGACTGGATGGCAGTGGGAAAGACCACACCAGGAGTAGGTGGCTAGTTACCCAACGCACTAGTCTGTGTGACACCCATCCAAAGAGAACACAAAGAGAAAACAACCCGCAGGCCCTCCAAGATGTGGGATAGAAGATGGGCCTATCAGGATGGATAACACAGCAATTGAAACAATGAGAAGAAGATGCTGTGGAAATGTGGATGGGAGAAGGTGACCACATTCAGAGGGCTGCAAATCCACTAGGAGAAAGTGAGATGTGGAGAGAAAGGCCCACAGTAACCCTTGCACTGCAGTGCCAGGTCAGACAAGAGGGACTGAATGCTGGATAGAAAACCATAGTGTTGACGGACCCAGCATTGCTGAAGATGGGGAAGTAGAGGAAGAAGGCCCACTGGTGAAGAGCAAATCCTTGTGTGGGCACCAAGAACCAGTCTCCACCACCCCTTTCAGAACTGAACCAAGGAAAGCAGAGAACAAAGAACCAGCCAGACAGAGCCAAATAAAATGGCTGAAAGCAAATGAGGAAGACGCATAGCACAAATTGGACGCATCTGACCATAAACTGTATACTTATACCAGGACTACAAAGACAGGGTTAGCAAAGTCACCACCAAACAGAGGGATGCTTGGAAATAAAAGGGTAGGAGAGAAAAGGAGATTGGCCACTTGGAAAGGTGGCGACATCTTCGGAAGGACTGAAGGAAGGCAACTTGCACAGAGAAAGAGGGCATGAAAGTCCTGTGAGAGGAGGTTAGATAAAGGCTAGCCAGCCTGTGCAGTGCGAAGCATATCTGTAAACGCAGGAAATGGAAGGAAAATTAAAGAGGCATTAAGTCCCATTAAGAACACCAGGGTGTGTGCCTCAGCCTACCCCGCTGACAACCGAGTCCACCACCATGCCCACTTAGCTCAGTGAAATCATACATGTTGTGGCAAAGGCAAGGTCATCATCAGCACCAAGCCCCAATGGAATACCCTACAAGCTGTATAAGAACAGCGTAAAGGTGCTAGAACTGCTATGGTATCTCATGAGAACCTCCTGGAAAAACAACATATTCCATTTGAGTGGCAGAAAACAATAGCTTTATTGCTTTTCTTCATCCCCAAAGAAAAGAACTCTAAAGGCATCAGCCAATTCAGAAGCATTGCCCTGTTAAATGTCGAAGGAACAATCTTTTTCTCCACACCTGCCAGAAGGATGTCCAGCTACCTGATGGAGATCTGATATATTGTAACCAACTGCCAAAAGGCTAGGGTTCCAAGTTTCCTAGTGTGTGTGGAGCATTCTGCAATGATCTGGGAACAGATTCAGAGGGCCAAGTGTGAGTAGACTGACTTGCATGTCATTTGACTCAACTTTGCCAATGCTTATGGATCAGTTTCACACTAACTGATTAGCTATGCCAGTTCATTTTACCACATGCCTTCTGGTGTCAAGAGCTTGGTAGTGACCTACAGATGTAATTTGCTCACCAGGACTTAACGACTGGGTGGCAGCAGTTAGAGGTAGGGATTGCCATGGTCCTCCCATCCTGTTTGTGGCAGCCTTTGAGATAAACGTTATTGAAGCAAGACAGATGGTGGGAGTGATCAAACCACCGTCCGGACAGAGGCTACCCCTACTAAGGAGCTACATGGATGATGTCACCAGCTTCCTTTAGACAGCAGCATGTACATCCAGACTGCTGAGGAGAATGGATGAGCTGGTGTCCTGGGCAAGGATGAAGATCAAACCCTCCAAATTGTGTCTGTCCTTCAAAAATAGAGTCAGAAACGACAACAAAACCTTCGTCATAGAGGGTTCGAAAATCCCACAACTGTCTGAGCATCCCATCAAAAGCCTGGGGAGACCGTATGCAGCAGAGCTCACCGAACACGATTATGTTGAAGAAACTCTCACAAGCCCTGACAATGATCGACCAAAGTCAACGCCCAGGGAAGAACAAGGTGTGGTATTACCAGTTCAAACTCTGGAAGAGGGTGATGTGGCCGCTAAAAATGAGAGAAATTCCCTCATCCACAGCAAGTAGGATGGATGGGAAACCCAACTCATTCATCCAAAAATGATTGGGGCTGCCCCGGTGACTCTTGGAAGTGGGCCTCTTTAGGAAGAACACATTGCAGCTGTCACTGCAATCCATCAGTTTGGGGTACAAGGAGGAAATGGCCAGACTGGTTCTCAAACTAAGAGAGTCAATTGATCAGTCAGTGAGGAATGCAAATGCCAAAGTCCCTACTTGCTGGAAGTGGAAAGCCCAAGCTAAGGTTGACCAAGCAGTTAGAAGGTTGCAACATCAAGAACTCGTTGGCAGGAGTAACAGGAATAAAACTCAACAAGGCAATAAAAGAACTGGCAGAGGAAGCGGAGAAGGGCAGGTTTTGGCTATTGCTGAGGAGGAAGGGTAACAGGTAAATGTCCCTTTCACTGCTCCGCCACCAGGAGACGTTCCAGGATAAAAGAAGTGAAGCATTGAAGATTGGTTCCTGTCTGATGACCCTGCAGCTGACCCATGGGCACCGGAGGAAGTGCGGCCTGCCCATCTCTTTACATTGTTTGTAAATATTTTGTGTCTTAATTACGTTGAGACTATATAGAATAATATTCACAGTGTCGGCTTGATGACCTCCAGATGTAACGCTGCCTGTGAAAAAAACGTGTTATTCAGCCTTCACTCTACAGCATTTTTTCTACAGGTAAAATATGACAGGTAAATATCATATGATGAAGTGGGTCATGGTCAGTGCCTCCCGCTGGTGGCTGGCTGCTGCTATTTATGACATTAGCATATATTGAAACACCTCATTTTTCATCAAGTAGGCATTAGTAAGGGTGACCTTTCACTCTAAACTACTAATAGGCATTTTGATTATCTAGATTGCATGATAATTACAGTAAGAATAAATGACTCTGTAAGAGTATTAAATCATACCCATGTAATATGTCCATAGTGATCCATGTATTATCCTCATAATGCCATTATCAGTCATGGTGTTCTTTTAGTTTTATTGTATGGACTGTGCTGTAGTGGTCATGCAGGGACAATGTATTTTAAATGTGCCATCAAGCTAGTAAGCATGTTCAGCAATTAGGTGCATTAACCTTGTACTTGTATTAAAGCTGCACAGAATTACAGGAAACATTTTCCCTGCTTACATAAATGATCGTCCATCTGCCTGAGTGTGTGTCCTGTGTCCGTTCACTTTTGTGGCCACATGTCAGATGAATCATTTACTGTATGTTTTCAAGGCACAGTGTATTCATTCAACTGCATTTCATTCAACCATACAATAAGTCCTTATTGTGTGCGGTTCCACTGTCCTTCCAGTTGAGTTACGACCCTGATGGAACAACAGTTCTTTGTATGTAGTTGTCATAGAAGGTGAGTTATGGAGTTTGGGGAAAACACACTCTTCTGCTTTACACAGAAGTGCACACACTTACTCTTACACATGACTGTGCATGTTGTGTTTTGACATGCTAGTCTCTGTCATCCTCTGTATTCCAGCTTCATCTGATCTGAGCCAAACAGTGACAGTGTCTTGTTTGTTGCCAAAACTGTAAATATTTTAATATAACTTCAAATCAGTGGAAAACATATTCAGTATTTATATTTACATATTGTCATAGTTAGACTAGTGTGTACCAGCAAAAACAGGTATTATTTTAGCTCTAGAACTAAAATAACTGAAGAAAGTTTAAGTTGCATCATATAGTGCAGTATGCAACAGTAACACCTATATGGCCCTGTGCCTCAATGTTGTGTGTAATGGTAAAAGCATTATACATTTTAGAAAAATGGTGCATACAGCTGTGTTCAGTTTAGTGGTGCAGTCATGGTGCAGGAAAAACACATAAAACAACCATAGCTATGTATAGCCAATTTACTTACACATTTATTAAAAATGTAACTTCAAAAAGACTAGTGTGTGCATTCAGACTAGTAGCCTATGGCCCTGTAAAGAGCCTTTGTGTGTAGCATTGAGTGACGGTAAAAGGCATCCTTAGGAGGGTATCTTAAGGTCATCACCATCCCTCGCAGCTCACTGGAGCCATAAGTTGATAAATTCAGAGGGGCATTTGCCCTTCAAGTCGCACAATTTGCTAGCGGCCCTGCTTCTGTTAGGCCTGCCCTAATCTAATACCAACTGTCTGCCTGTGAAGAAAAATGGAAAAATTGTTTGTGAAAAATGAGCGTCAAACCCTTTCTTCCGCCCCCCAGCCCCTAATCAGAAATACGGTCAGCAGCAGCATGTATTGGGCCTGGGAGGATTTCTTATGTTTGGGCCTCTAAGGAGAAGTAAATGCAGGCAATTATAGATGAAGTGATTTAACATGCCAGCATTCCTTTTCTACATAAGTGGCTCATTGTAAAGAGCAGGTTAAGGGCTGGGGCATGCTAAGCACCCTATAACACTGCTGATGTCATGGCTGTGACCATAGCAATAATTTTTCCCAATGTCTTTAAATGGAATATGACAAAGGAATTTTTTATTCTGTACCATATTTATTGGATGTAGACTGTGGAAGTGGTTAGTAGAGAAAATATGAACAGCCCCACTTTCAGATCAAGAAAACCCTTTATAAGTGCTTATATTTGCCAGAAGACTCCATCTGTCCTCATCTGTGCATGCTTCAGAATTTGTACTTAAAATAATCTAATTAATACAATATTTAGCCAAAAGAATCTAGACATCATATTAAAGTTAGTCTCCCTTGCTGTTGTCATAATCATCCTTAAATTTTTTGTAAAAGCAATTTCATTTAGCTTAACGTTTGAGTACTTATCCTGTGCATGTATGAGCGAATATTGACTAGTGTGTGCTTGTTTTTTTTTTCCTCCAAGAACGAAGTCTCACAGCATGGCAGTAGCTTTGCCTCATGTCAGCTTTGGACATGCTTCACACAAACACACATGCAGACACACATGGCAAGAAACGTACACCAGACACACAATTGCAGACAGACCAACACACACACAGACACACACATACATACACACACACACACACACACACACACACACACACACACACATACACCCAAACCCTATAACCTAACACCCCCATAAGTGCCTCTTCTGCATGCCTCTGCCATAACTAACTGGATTAGTCAGCCACAATCGATTTGGCACATGCTATCAAAACCAAACAGCCAATCTCCTCTCCCCCGTCCATCTCTGCACCCCGCTCTTCTTTCCCCTCTCTCCCCACCCCCCATGTCCTCCTGTCTTTTGCTCCACGCCCGCTTTCCTTTCCCTTCCCTCACTCCATCTGTCCTCCCCTCCTCTTCCACCATCTCTCCTTTCTTATGTCACTATTGCCCCACTCCCCCTCTTTCTCCACCTCCTCATCTCTCATTTTCCTCTTGCCTTACTCCATCCTTTCCTCTTTTGTCCCAACACAAACTATCAATCCGAGCAACCACACTCTTGTTTTTAATCCCCCTTTCGTTTCTTGAGTTCTCCTCTCATTTCCTATCGTCACTGCTTCCACTTCGCCTTTCCTCTTTCTTTAACTCACCCCATTCAACTTGTTTTAAGACAATCAAGCCTCTTTATTGTTTTTTTTCCCTTCCTCTCCTCAACTTAGTGTCCTCTCACACCTGTCCTCTCCTCGGGTCTCCAACCTTTTTAAAAACTTTTCCTCACTCAATCTTTCTCCTCTCCTGTCCTTCACCATGACTTCTCTTCCTTTTCTCCATCCCTCCATGCCAGTGTGCCTCTGCTCCTCTCCTCCTTGCTACACATTCATCCATCCTTTCTTTCACTTCTGCAGCCAAATCACTCTCTAACAGATGCCGCACTCATTCAGTCGATCTCCCTAGTGTATGGGTGTGTGTCTGTGTGAGTGTCTGTTGTGTTTGCGTAATTATGCATTTGTGTGTGAGGGAGCACGTGTGGGCATGTGTGCATGTGTGTGTCTCAGTGGAACAGGCCTGGCCAAGGCTAATTGCTGCCTCCTACCTGGTGGTGACAGGCCTAATCAAGGATGATGAGCTCACTATTGGTCTCTCTCTCTCTCTCTCATGCTCTCTCACATACTCTCTCTTTCTCTCCACCCCTCTTTTGGCAGAAAAATAGATAGACAGCCTCCAGTCCCCCATTATGGGTTGTTTTTGGAGAGGAAAGGAGGATGGGAGGATGATGGCGGGGGGAAAGAGAGCAGGAGGGAGAAAGAAGGACAAGGCTTTTCATTTCAGCTCTCTCCTCTTAAGGGGACAGCATGGGAGCGAAAATTGGCCAGAGTGCTTGAGGGGTGGAGGTACACAGGTTGCAGCACAATGGGCCTATTCACCTCCTCTCAAAAAGTGAAGAGGCCAAAATGATTGGATGAATGAATAAATGAATGAATAAATTTTGTTTCAGGGTGTTTTGGGGGCAAGGTGACGAGATGGGATGAAATGAGGGTGGATGCATGTGTGCACGTCTGTGTGTTAATGTGTGAGGGACAGACTGTGTCACTGGCTTGAAAGGTATGGCTATCCAACAACTGCCTCTTGTGTTCCAGAACTGCTTGGATCTTGAATTAGAATAATGACATTTGGCCTCAACAGCACCGTAACAGACAGCGTGTGTGTGTGTGTGTGTGTGTGTGTGTGTGTGTGTGTGTGTGTTTGTGGGTGTGTGTGTCTGATGTGATAACTCAAAATAACACCATAGATAACACAATGTCCTGGATTGTATGGAGTCACACAATCTTACTTTTTATCTCTCTCTCTCACACTGTAAAATGCACATTTACATGTTGTACATGCACATCTGTATACACACAATTGCAGATATGCTCATACATACATCTAATATGTTATTGATCCCTATAGGACGTTTCTGTTTTCACATACATGTGACCTTCTCCATAAGGGTCAGAGGTCAAAGTCAGGTGCAGAAGAGGTTGGAACAATATGACGATTTGAACTTGATCCTGTTTGAAGAATCTTGAAGTGGGGACTTAATGAGGGACAAATGTGAAAATAAAATGAAATTAATATAAACATAACAATGAAAATGGACCTTGACTTAAACTTAACTTTGGATCACTCACAGTTTTACACCTATATTTCACTAGTGTCTTCATTATTATATATATATTACGATATTTTCACAAGTGGCTTCTTTATTAGTGTATTACCTAATAGCAAAAATATTATGAGCTTGACTAATTTTAAGTCATGTTTTTATTAACCCTAGCCAACTCGATGTTTCCTGGATGTTTAGAAAGGTTACGACTTTTTAGGCTAAAACTTATAAATAATGATTTGTCTTGCACAGTTTCCTGTATATCCCACCAATTCATGTTAATTGTAATGCAAATCTATTGAGACTTACATGGCCCACAATTCTACTAAAGCTCAGAACAGCAGGACTTGGTATGCTTATCCATGAGGCATGATTACAAATCTTGTACAGCTTATCAGAGATGGGAATTATTTCAGCTTGACAGTATATTGTGTCTTTTTTGGACCAAAGATATTGCCCTTCTTTCTATCTCTATCTATGGCTTTATTTGCACTGCACCTAACAAGAGTCATTGTGAAACTGGGCAATAATTGGTCAGTGTTTAAGTGCTCAAGAAACCACATCCTACTGTGAAATTTATGTTTAAACACACGGGGGATTTCTGTGAAAACACTTTAGGGAAAAAAAGTTTAAATGGAGGTATGAAAAAAAAAACATATATATTTTTTTCCCAAAAAATGCAATTAGTCAAAATTGGTGATGTAACTTTTAAATGGAGCATTAACCATACTGTGATAAATTCAGAAAAGGAATGGCAGATTCTTCAATTTACTAACTTCTCCAATATCTCATCCCTAACATCAAAACCTGGAAAAATGCCATTCCCATTTTTACACACATTTTGCGGTTTTGCCATGTTTTACTATGCTATTCAATCTCTCTCTCTCTCTCAAACCATCTTCAATTTTCTTACTTCTTGCTCTTTGGGGCTTGTCAAGAATGGGCAAGATTCATGTGGATAGCTATCTTTAAGTACAGGCCACCCCTGCATATTGAGGTATTAGCTGGCCTTTTTGAATCAAAGGTAATGGGAGATTGAATAGATCTCTATGGAGTGATTTGGTGTAAATCTTTAATTTATATTCCACACATTCTCAGATGGAAGTATCTTACTCATTCTGTGTGTTAAGGTTGAGTATGAAAAAGACTGAAGGTGTTATGTAGTGAGAATACATATAGTGGAATTCACATGTATTGCAGCCTTTGAGCCTGTTTGTTCTAGAACTATACTGTTTTTAGCATGTCAAATTTGGACTTTTCTCAGTATTTTGAGATGCTAATCAGTTGCCATTTGCTTTTCTTTTAAGAAAAGAAAGTGGACAATCCGACCTGACATAACTGTGAAGTATTTTTATGACGTGTATTCTGATGTGAAAACTTATGTGTACAAAATTAGACTGACATTTAGATTTAGAAGACATTTGAATAAAAAAAGATTCATTACACATTATATAAAGATAATTTATGTAATATTTATTACTGTTTTTAATTACTATGATGAATCCCCCTCCAATGGAAGTTAATCATTTTTAGACCTAGAACCACAAAGAAGTAATGTTTATGACCTAATCAAATATATGACTGTGGCTGTAAAAAAATAAATAATCATAATTTCCCTTGTGTATGCAATTAGAAACACATACACTTGGAATCATAATTTCTGGTTTGTGTATGAATTATGTGACTGGCTTTAGAGCTGGCCTGTAGATCATCAGATAATTTAGGAGAGACGGCAAGAATAGTGAAAAGATGGCTTTATCTCTAATATGCAAACATGCTAATATGGTAGCAAAAATCATATTATTATTTCTTTCATGCTAAATTAATATCAGCACAATTATAATGTATCCCTACACTCTAGTGTTTCGTAAGGAACCAGACTTAGTTTTAACTGTCTGGTTCAACATGTTAGAGCAGCTTTCATCGGTTAATATATGATTGTTAACACAGTATCAATGTCAAGGTAGAGCTGTTTATTTTTTGCAGTGGACTTGTTTTTTTTGTCCAATTTTGCATCTGTTTATATTGTATTTATTCACTTTTTGGGCAAAGTCAAGCGTCTTTTCTCATGTTGCTAGAATTATATGGTCAAGCTTGAAAGCAGCTAACACTGACAAGGGCAGACAAGCTAAAAGGCAGCTTCTCATATTCATATAGTCAAGCATGTCTTTGCAGAGAAACAAATAGAGGAATGGACCAAATAGCACAACAATGATGTAGTTTTCTGTGACACAGCACATGTTGGAAACAGTGACTGATAAAAAAAAAAATATAAATATTTTTTAATCTAAAGTCTGACTTGTTGATTTTTCGGGCAACTTGCAATACGATGTAAGTGCAGCAAATATGTACACCTCAGTGGTTGAGCATGGGCACTTTTTAGGCCTTTAGGGATGTTTGTGATTGTTCATGACACTTGATTTACCAGCTTAACTAGTGACAATATTAGATGCGGGTTTAGTCTTGTATATTCCCATGGTCAATTTGGTATTTCCATTACTGTGAATCAACAGATATAAGGGAAAAGTACACAGTGGCATTTTGTAGTAACCCTCTCATAGGACATATATCTACTTTCTTTTGGCTGAAGTTGCTTTTTCAACACACATTATCATAAGAGTATCAGAGGAAGAGAAAGGGAAAAGGAAAATTGGTCCAAATAGAAATTTAAAGTGCACTCTATTCTCATACATTTCACTGAGCTATTTCTGATGTGCGTAAAGTTGATGGTTGAAGACATTGACCGCAATGAAACAGGCCTTCATTAGAGTACTGGGTCTCCACAAATATTGCATTATGGAACACTCAGTTGATAATAAAACTTTCCTTTTTGCTCTCACAGCAATAACAGAATCTAAACTGCAGTGCACATAAAAGACCACAGCAGCGTCAGGTCCATCAAACCTAATTGATTCTACTATGTCTTCATTTCCAAGGAAAAACGTGTTGGGCCGGTGAGAATGATAGAGGGCTTGATTTATGAAGCGCAGAGAGCAGGGATGTGGGTGTTGCAGGTTTAAAAAATGCCATCTAGGATCAGGCCCCAGCACTGTGGAGATAAAAGCAAAAGAAAGAAGAGGTTTGTACTTAAATGGATTATGTTTATGGCTTGAGCCTCAAAAGCCACAAGGTGTGTGTGTGTGTGTGTGTGTGTGTGTAGCTTTTCATATATAAAGCCAGAGAGAGGTAAAATAACCTTGAATGGCTATCAAAAACAGATACTAATGATTTACAAAAATAGTTTACCAAGGTGTCACCAACACACTGACCTCTTCTGTCCACCACTGGAGCAGGTGTTTGTGCTTGCATGTATTGTGTGTTTGTTGGTTTTACTCATGTATGTGTATGTGCATGCATGCACATGTGGGAACATCAGTGGTATGTATATTCATCCTTACTTATAATCTTGTGTTTTCAAAAACCATTCGCAAAAATAACAGTCAAACATGAATGATCTTAGAAATGAGTGAAATAAAAAGGTTATTGTTTGGCCTCTGGCTAAAACGTGGGACCTCAGCTGTGAGATCCAAAATATCCACTAATAGAGCAATTCATAGATGGGAAATGGAATTGTCAGCCTCAGTTAATGTTTCATGAGGTGTGAAAAAAAAACACATATGAAAGGTTTTAAATGCTGTACAGTGTTTGTGCCAGTTAATTGTAATGCTAAAATACTAATACTAACAAGTATATCCCTAATATAACAGAAAGGACACCAGAGAAGACTTTTGTTAGAAAAGGTATATGACAAGATAATGTTTGAAAGAGACTGATGGAATGGAGGACATAAAAAGTGCCTGCATTTTCGGCAGGATCATGCATTCCAACTGAGATCCTCCAGACTATCTTACAGTAAGTACTGCTACCACCTCCCTCCCACCTCTAATACACTGCCTCTGGCTGTGCTTTGTATGACGGAGACCAATAAAGCCTAAAGGACAGACAGCTAGTCTTTTTCAACTCAGCATTATGCCATAGGAATCCCGCACCTGCTTTCAAGTCATCTTCCTCTGTCCTCTCTGGTGGGCTCAGCCTGTGTGTGTAGTGTCCGGCTGGGGGAAGTGATAACTCAGCCTGAGCCCAGTCAAACCAGCTTAATTCTCCTTGTGTCAGAGTAAAGCTTCAGAATCGTCCATTTTATAGTTTAAAAAATCAGAATGTTCATTTGGCTTCCAGCAGCGAGGAGGGGCTTCATCGAAGGCAAAAGATTTTCTCCCGCTCCCTTTCCTTTGCTTTCATAATAAATATACCATGCTATTGGTCTTGTTCTCTGGTTTGACTTATTTCTTTGCAGAAGTTTTTTTTTACTCTCTAGTTTCTGAAACTTTCTTTCTTTTTTCTTTTTCTGCCTTTCTTTCTCTCTCTTTCTGTCTAGTATCAACTTGAAGACATTAAATAAGGGATAAAGCTTTGGCTGGCCTTAGGCAGCAGCCCCCAACCTTGTGAATCCTGTCTGCCCATAAAATAATAGTAAAATGAATTCGTCAGCATTTGATTTAGTCATGTCAAAAGGCCAATGAAATGATCTTCTGTGAAACCAAATCCCTCTGTGCCAGGAAATTGGAACTAAATTTATTTAATTTTAACATGAGCTTTTATATCGCATCCCCACATCCCCAATCCGCTTTTTTTGTTCACTTTCTGCTTTATAGAACAGAGGACATGTTTCTTTTTGATAGGGCTTGGATCTTCATCCTTATTAAACTTTGGTCTGACCCCTTCTGCCTTATTATGGGGTGGATGTGTGAGGTTACAGAGTGTAGCTTCTATGAAGATCAAGTTCACAAAATCTCTACAGTACATCAATTACATGTAACTCACTTTTGTCTTTTCCCCATGCAATTTGCCTTAAAAACCAGGACTACTGCTCATAAGGCTTCAAGTGTGTTTATATATAATATATAATATCAATGAAAGACACATACATAAGTGTAGTATGTATACCGCATAGCTGCATTGGTTTTTTTCTAAAGAAGCAGTCAACCAGACCATTTCTAAAGTTTAAAAAGTGAGACTAGCATGATAACCTGTACATAAATAATATATACACAACATACAGCACATGGATAAAAGCCACGTTCTTTTTCAAAGCCACAATTTTCTGAAATTAATGAATGCGTGTTCGACTACATGCTTCATGTTTCTCTAACCTCAGCATTTGCCACAGAATTACATCTACAGCAAACTGAGCATGTGAACACAGACCCTAACTGTCAAGTACAGATGCAAGTAGAATTGAAATATCAAGCCCTTGTTATTGGACTCTGTGTTCATTAGTGTCTACAGTAATTGAATAATTTGAGACTACATTGTTGTTCAATAATTAGCTTATTAGCATGGAAACCGCAGAAGGCCAAGCAATCAGACCGACAATTAGCCATCAGCGTAAAGACAGTGAGATTGGGGCCATGTGGAAATGGCAGCTTATGACAGTAGTGGTCACCTCATTTTCCATTACAATCAATTAGCACTTGGCCTAATTTGATCTAAAGGAAAAGGAATCATTAAACAATGAATCACGGTGAATAACAAAAGCATCTGTTTTAGTTTTTTCACATGACAGTGATTGAAGACAATGTATTTGAGTGAACTAGATTTTTTCACAATGTCAGCTTTTAATGTTTTTCAGGGGGAAATGTACTGTATACTGTAAACCACAATTATAACATTTGTATCAAAAGCATATATATCTTTTTTTAATGTGTATCAAAACAAGATATGTGCAATACATACTGTATGTATATTCTGTTGGTATATCCATGGGTTAGGTGTCCATACACCATGTAATATCATGATTTAGCTTTGAGTTCATTTTCAGTATAAATAGTGCAATATGTGTCTTGTCTGTCTGAGGGAATTGCCCTTCCCAAGCCTTGTCAATGAGCCAGATCAAAGACAGAGACATGGTGTGTTTTTTCTTCTGTCTATGCACTTTTCTTGAAGTGTAAATCAGACTTGGAAGCCATCTCCCCACTGTAAGCCTCCAGCCTGATCATAACTGAAATGCCAATTATTTTCTCATTGCTATAAAGACTCATCATGAAAATCTCACACACATCCACACACCTAATGAGGTTGAGTCATTCAGTATTGGTTTAAGGACCAGTGAAGATTGCACAGGCATAATCACATCTATGAGAGGCTAATTTCTGTGAGCCTGCCAAGTCGGCACTTTGTTGTTCATAATGGTTTGGTTTTTTTGAGCAGTAAAATTGCAACAAAATGACTTATAACCTGCACATTATTGAAGATTTTCATAGCAAGTGGGCACAGAATAGAGTAGAGACAATGCACAATCCCAAATTGATATTTCAAAACAAAACCTCCACCACATAATAAGGTCTAGGTTACAAAGCTTTCTGCAGCCCAGTTTTTACGAAGGCTTCCTCCAAATTGCACAATACACTTCTCCAAAGTAGTTCATCTTACAGTTAGCCTTTTTATTAAGCTCACATGAGGGTTCATGCAAATGTGTTACGCTCAGAGGTACAGCAAGCACGTATTCCTGTATCACAATCGCTTGATGACTGTGAGGGATGCGTGACGATGCGCATTACTAATTTCACAGCCAAGGCATTTACTTGGCCCAGGGTGGAAGAAATCAATGGAAAAGTTGATATCATTGAGAGAGCAAGAAAAGGAAGTCTCTTCATCTTCTCTTGGACTTTTTACATGGCTTCTATACATCTGCATGTGACAGTATCACTATTCCCGGAAACAAAAATGGGATGCAATTCAGAAAGATGCGGCAATACTAACAATTACTGTTTAAATACATAAAGCTGTATCTCCCATTATTGTGGAGTCTGCCTCGGCTGGTATTATAAAGCTTGGGGCATTGCTAATGTTTCTCTATAGGTTTTGCAAGACTAAAAAGAAGACTAAAGCTACACTCAACATGGCCCCCACTTTCTTTCAGAAGTTATAGTAGCTACAATTTCATTTGAGTTCATTGGTACTTCTGTATGCCAAAACACACAACTTTTTGTTTATGAAAATGTATTTAGAAAAAAAAAAACTTGACCGCCAAGAACCTTTCCATGATTCTTGTTACAAAGCTTATTGTTAGAATCGGAATACTGCCAATTGGTGGCTGTCAGTTCACGTCTTTAGAACAGAGTACTGTTGGATTTCTATTCTATCAGTTAGTAAAATTAATTAATGGTTTTCACCTGGCATGCATTGCCAAATCATTCCCTGATTAGATGGTATAAAGAGTTGAAAAAGAAAACCACTGCTGTAATGACTCACGGCTTAAGTACATTTCTTATCCTGTCATCTGTTTGTAGTTAGTTGGCAGAATTATAAGTAATTAGTTACATTCTGTCTAGTAGATTTAGGATGTTGTATGTATAACTGAAATTAAAATTCTCATTTGGTTTAATGTAATTCAATGCCCCTTTGGTTTGACTTTTGCCTGTCCTTCAAGTGCCACTCTTACTTAATAGTATATTCTCCTCTCTACTCCATCATTCTAATACCATGCTCAGGCTGTGAGTTCTAGCAGCAGAGCTCTGTTCTATTTCTGCTCCTATCGGTTTGTGAACAGGCAGGCCCACCAGACGTTCTTGCCAACAACATCTATCAGCAGCTTGTATGTATGAAGGTTTAAAAAAAAAAAAAACAGGATTATGAGAATAACAATAGAGGGATCACTTGGGTTGTGTAGAATGGAGATTACCAATACTCCAAACACCTTTACACATCAGTATGAACATGCTGCAAAGTTATTAAACAGGTGATTTGCTGGTTATTCAAAATGTCTGGAGATTGCATCACACAAACCATTGTGTGAACAAAATAGCATATAAAGATATGGTCTGATCCACAAATGGCAGGTTGAAATTTACTTGCAACTCCTTAGTGGAAAATTGAACCTTCATTTAATCAGGATGCACTCCTGAGATCAGAACCCTTTTATGAGAATCCTCTTTCCCTGGAGTTATTGTGGTCAATGACTTTCCAGCTGTAATTAGCATTTCACAAACTTGTGATTTATATGATGATACAAATAGTTGATTTGTGCTAAACACTTTACTGTCTTTACCCTCTGTCCAAGGAAATACATGTGAGCCAATAAACCTATATATATATAAGATATCACAATTATTTTTTATTATAAAATTTTGGGGATTTTTGCGAGTCTTGATAGTTTGTAGATCAAAGTTCAGCCACATTGAACTCAAGGCAAATTAAGTGACTCTATTTGAAATCATGCATAGATACATGTAATAAATACAAACAAGGAATCTTCCCCTCTCATCTTAAAATGTCACAAAAAATATGCACCAGAAACATAAAGCAAAGTTCAACAAGCCTCCTCCCACATCTGAAATGTGCATAAGCAGCCCACAGCAAAGACAAGAGGTGAGTGGGGGCACTCTGTGGAGTCATCCAAGGGCCAGTGGAGGGATTGATTGTCTGTTGGGTGGAGGATTACAGATTCCTATGTTCAGCCTCCGACCGTCCAATTGGGTTTGTTCTGCTAGATTATGGAGCTAAGTCTGAATGCATCATGTAGTTACAGTTTCCGTGTGTTAAAGAGAACCCAAATGACACCTCAGCAGAAGATGTGAGTGGGTAAGCAGCACACATGCAAAGACACACACACACACACAGAAATGCTCACACAGTACAAAATCATAATCACCCTATTGACTCTTTTAGTGTGTATGCACACACGCTCACACACACATTCACATAGCCTGTAAGCAGCTTAGGAAAAGGTGTGTTGTCTAAAGATTTGTATATACACACACATACATACAATATATCCCACAATACACACATACTGTCCAATATAGTTACAGACTGCATTTCACAGGTGAAAAAACAAACATTTACAAAGTAAAGTCCATATGTAGCACATGGAAAGCATTTGAGAGTTAAGGCATTTAAGGTAAGCATATTATGCATTAGTACTGAAGTTAGAAAGCATCCCAAAACATTTGCTTTCAAAATGTTATTGCTTCTAAACATTACAATCACAATTTCAGGTAGTAATGGTTTCCCAGCATGGATATATAAAATATTTGACAAAAAAATCTTGGAAAGTGTTATTGTAGACTTGCCCTTTTGAACAGTTTTGGTCATGCCAGCGAATTCTTAACACAAATAGCTGAAATCACATTTTGCCAGTAATTTTATGTGTGTTGACAGTACAAAGAGAATCAATGTGAAATTACAAACAAAATGAAGAGTACGGCAGGACAGCAGTTAGTCAATCACCATTCTGCTACCATTGCTTAATCTTTGAATAGGGAAAGACAACAGGAAACATGATAGTCAGACAAGTCCAGATTTGCCCTGAAATTCTCTTGTCGTGATGTATTAAAAAGCTATTTAACACAAAGTGAAACAGAAAAAGACCACTGCCACAATTCATGTACGATTCTCAAGAGCTCTAACGCCCAAGATATGGCCCAGGACGTTTGTGGCCTGCTCCAAATTAACAAATCTCCACAGTGTAGGCCACACTTCAGGACAGGAAGACGCTCATAAAACATAGTCCTAATTGCTCTGTCACATCAGATACTGTGTCCCCAATGTACTTTATTTTCCCCTATTAAATGTTAATATCTTTCCAAGAAGTTTGTAATAATGTATCTCTCATTAGGGCTAAAACACCCCAGAATAAAAGGAGAGAGAGGAACAATTAACTTAAACACACCTCGTCTATAGATTTGAGGTCCATGCCAAATGGCCTTAATGACAGAGAATAGGAAAAGAAAGATACACCTAAATTTATTTAAAAAAATACTATGTCCATTAATGGCTCAGAGACTGATTTGCATAATTTAGCATTCCCTTCCCATTAGCAAGCATTATTTTCCCTGTATTTTTTTACACCCCTGGGTTTTAGCCAGGGCACAGACTATAAATCTATTAAAACGTTGACATCAATTTGCAGCCACTTCTCAGCAAAAGGACATTTTAGCTTGGCAGCAGCAATAGTTAGTTTGTGTGGCTACTCACTATGTGTCGTTCTGTCCATTCTTTGAGTTGTGTATCTGAACTAATTATGTTTGTTTTAGCATATGAATATGTTTAAAAGCACCTCATTATTTAGAAATGGACTGCAATGGCTATAGATACCAAAAGCCCAAAGGAGATGAGCGTAGTTCTTTGGAAATTAAAATAATAATAAAACTATAAAACATAATAATAGTAAAATGTGCAATATGGTTTCCCAACCACAGTTTTCTTCATATAAAATGTTTCATCTCTTCTTCAGCTAAAATGGGGATTTTTGGGGGGGTTCAGTGACTAAAAGGTTGGCAATTTAAAGACTGAATTTAATTTTAGGACCGCAACAATTGTTACCTGGCAGAAGCTTCAGTAAGTTAAAGCAGAAAATAAAAGCTTTGTAGAACCGAAGGATACTAAAAATATTTCATATTTCCTAAAAGCAAACCTTATTTGCTAAACAACATACAATATGGCCCAACACAGTAATGTTACACTCTCAACAAAAGACAAGCCTTAAACAGAATCTTGAAAGAATGTCCAGCAGCATCAAAACCTTGAATATATGTTCATAAACACATTTTGTTTTTGGTATTTTATTTACTACCACATGTGAAGTTGATTTGTGTCATGGTAAATATAACAAACTACTTCTCTACTGTGATAAAGGTGTTGTTCTCTAGTTCTTTGGTACTTCAAAGCTTCAAAGCTATGCATGTGTATGTTATACTTATTCATTTACAAATTGAAATGCAGTTTGAAATAAACCTCTGCCCTGTAGTGTGTTAGTGTCTTTATAGAATCCATTATGTAGCTGGAGCTCTACATTTTATAAAGTTCACGCACTTAAGGATGAATTCGGGGATTCGTCTATCCCTAGATGATGCATATAACTGGTTTGACATGCACTTGCTAAATGCTATTCATTCTATTTTGACTTATATTTCTGCTGTTCTGTCATGTTGACATTTATACTGTATATTCTCAGACAACAGCTAGAAAACAAAGAAACAAAGCTAGGATGTTTAGGGTCTTCAAGAGGCTACCATCAATACCACTGATATAGAAATGCAATGTGTGATATAAAACTGAGTTTGAAGAAATACACAGCTTTTGTGAAATTACAAATTGAGTGCACATATTTTAACCCCATTGACAGGTTAATAATAATGTGACAAAAGAGACATATAAGCAGGCTCCTTTCTGCCATTAGTGCCAATAGCAATGACACAGCTAACCTTTGCCAAACCCTAAACCCTAACCCTAGACTGAGACTGAGACTGAGACAACTTTATATTTCACCTTTCAGTGCCAAGAGGAAGTGAGGGAGATGTTCATTGGAGCTGGAAAGATGGGCTCTTCTGAGATCTTCTCTACTGTTCTCTTATCTTTCCTGTAATTATCTGCCTACAATGACTTACCAAAGTAGCCCCAGGGAGAATGACCGCAGCATCTTAATGGACAAATAATGGATAAATAATCTCTGCTGTCCTACTTATTTGCCATGACATCATGGTGGCACTGAGGCCAGACAATGGACTGACTTCATAACTTTGCATGGATGTGATTTGTTTGGCAGCCTGAGGGGGGCAGACAAGACCTTTGGAAGCAGGCCTACTGTAAAAGAATAATTTCAGCACTTTTATGATGGATACAGAAGAAAGGTTTGATTTATCCCACTCACTTCTCTTCTGACTTAACAAGTAAAGTACTTAAATGAAATCACACAAATTCACACCCCTTATCAATGTGTTATTAAAATGTTTATTTTTACCAACATTCCACATGAAGCAGGGTTTGGATTATGTTTAATCATTTTTAAGGCTTACAACCTTATTGCTATGCATACTATTTTTCCCCATACATCCACATCCTTATTACATTTTTTCTCTTCATTATCTCTCTATCTTTCATAGTGTCTCAATGTATGAGTGAATATGAATCATTTCACAGTCTTGTTAATTAAAGACTTAAGTCTTCCTTTTTCTTCCTTCTTTCTGTCTCTATTTCATGAGGAATCACAGAGAATCACTCATCACACATCACCTCATTAATCATCTAATCTTCTGTTCTCTCTTTCTCTATGTCTGCATTAAACCAACGCATGTGTATACACTGTGATTAAAGTTATCCTAAGTAGTCCTTATTCTTTTATGACTCTATCTTATTTTCTTCCACAGTGTGACTGTGTGGGCCTCCAGCTACTCTGTGTCAGTAAATGCCCTTACTAACCCCATGTGCTATGCCATTTCCTTTATTCTCCTTTTATTTAATGACGCTTCCTCTTCAACCATAATGATCCTACCACCTCCACCATCACCACACAAACAGACACATTTTCTTTTTCCTCTCACTATAATTATTGATCTGTCATCTTCCTGTCACATAATGAACCATATTAACCAATCAAATGTCAAAGACTGTGAGGAGATGTCATGTGATTGCCTTTAGTGACCAATAGGCACCTGTGGTGGAATAATTATGGTGATTACGCTTCCTGGTGCATCTGTGTATACCTGTTAACCTTTTGTCAAAGAATGACTCAGTCACTCTGCGTGCATTTGTATGTGTGTGTGTGTGTGCATATGCATCCTGCTTGTGAACAAGCATGTGCACTGTGCATTTACTGCAAAATAAATGCATGTGGTGTGTGTGTGTGTGTGTGTGTGTGTGTGTGTGTGTGTGTGTGCCATAATGGAGTAAACAACTGAAGTTATAGATAGAACTTGCAGAGATCAGCATGACAACAACCACTAACCATACAGTGAAAACAGTATAATATGTACATTATATGTCTGTATGTGTTTGTGTATTACTGTTGTTGTAGTTGTATTTGATGCTATGCACAAAAAAGGAAGAAAAGGCAAAGAAAATCTTGTTTTTTTAAATGTATATCTCATTTACTTATGTTTTAAACAAGACATGAATTTAGACATAAACCTACAAAAGAAAAATATAATGATTTTTTTAAAGAAATTGAGAAAGAAATAAAGAAAGAATAAAGAAATATTGATATTAGGAAATTAATATACACACTCTTTATTCAGTTCTTTGCACAGCTATCACTGGCACTAATTATAGCTCTGTGTCTTATTTTGTATATTCTACCAGCTTTACATTCCCAGATTTAGGTTTTGATTTGGGGATTTTTCCATGTCCTCCCAGTGGACTCTCTCAAAAGCCCTGCAGACTGGATGGTGATGGTGTTGGTGATGGTGGATGTCACCTGATCTTTAAGTCTATTCACAAGTGTATAAGTCCTGTATTTTGCTGGGTCATCGAAGAACAAAGTAGAGCTTAGACAATCGTCCTAAAGTGACTTTAGGACGATTGTCTAAGCTCTGTGCTTCTAGTCATTGTTTCCCTGAAAAGTGATTTTTTTGTGACAGCCTAAGGTGGTCTGCTCCTTGGAGAAGGGTTTCAAAGACACCGCTGTAGTGGGGTCCGTTCATTGCTCAATCCATCCTGACCTTTCTCCCAGTCCTTAAATCCCTGAAGTGTGGTGGTGGCTTTATGCCACACTAGGTGTCTAGTCACTAGACAAATGTGATTAACCAGGAACTTGGCTGTACCTAGATTTTACTACATCTTGGAATTCAGACCAAAAGACTTCAATGAGAGCGTAAAGGCCAGACTGATCAAGTGCTATGGACTGTTGAGTGGCACAGTCATCAGTCCTCCTGTCACCTCCCAAACCAAGACCTCTTTTGCACAGTTTCTGAGTTTTGCCAGACCTCCAGCTGTAGGAGTCTTGTAAACGATGGAACTGTGACCACTTGTCTACCTTAAGTCAAATTTGTTATAGGTGAACTCCAATCAAATTAAAGAAACGTTTCAAGTAACCTGTGACATCCTGACAGAAGGTCTTTCTGAAGCCACCAAAACAGTGTATTATTAAAAGTAAAGTGCGAAATTATACAACATAAACATGAAAAGGGCATTTACAGTAACATGTTCTTTAAATAAATGTGTTTCAAACCGACTGCTGATGGAACAACCCAGTTTCAGAATCACAAAATATCTTATGGTGTAATGAAACACTATAATCACAAAGTAATTCAAATTCAGCCTATTGGCTGCAAAAAAGTAATAGTGAATAGCTTTCATCATCAAAGATATAGCTTTAGGCAATCCACTTTGTAACATATTATGTAAGAATCAGTGAGCACTGTCACATTGCTTGGGGTACATTATCTTTCTTACTGCACTTAAGCTACATATACTGTACTGTGCCAGGGTTAGCAGTGCTTCATCCTGTTGTTGAGAAGTGTGGAGAAGATGAGAAGAGAAGAAGTCAGGAGAAGTGCAAAGAGACAGAAGAGCTCCTACAAAGCCAGGTAGGTTGGGAACTCCCAGGGAGTAGAGGGAGAGTGACAAACTGGGCTGAGCAGAATGAAGGAATTGATCAGCTGTGTGTGTGTTTGTGCAAGTATGCGCTTCCATGTTCATGCATGTGTATGTGTGAAAATCAGAATGTGCATCAAAAGAAGAGTGCATGCAAGGGTGTGCATGTCTTAATGTGTTTATGTGTAAGTGTGGGTAGGTGTGTGTGTGTGTGTGTGTGCGCATGTGCGAGCAACCGAAGCATTTTGATATTCCTATGTCTGTGTCTTCCGGCGCTAAATCGGTTGGGGGTTCAGACCAGACTCATGCTGGGTCCCTCCAAGCGCTCACACTGCTGTTCAGCATTCATTTGTCTCCTCTCCCCTCCCCTTCTCTCCTCTCCTCTCCTCTCCTCTGCTACTGCCCGTCCACTTCCTCTTCTCTTACTCTGTCTACCCTTTTTTGCTACATGTCTGTCTCTCTGTTTACCTCCCCTGATTTTCCTCTTAATTTCTACTGGTCTCTCACTCTCTCTCCCCTTGCTCTCTATCACACTCTGTTTTCACCACATCCTTTCTTTTCATGTGGATGGTGGATGCTCATGAATTTATGGATTTCTGCATGGGGGGCTGTCTTCCGAGGGAGACCAAAAATGATTTCACAGCCTGCTGTGTGGAATATGGGCTGGTGGAGGAACAGGGTGGGAGCTCAAAGCACCAGACAACTGTTTTGTTCTGGTCCATTCTCTGCCACAGAGGGAGTGGTCCACATGAAATAGAGCATAAAGCGGCCTTTCTTACAGCAGACGTGTGAGCAAAATACCAACGGCCTTGTTTTCTTTGGTGATTTTTCTGTTGTGTGCAGTAGAATTGCTGTTATTGGGTTGTCTGATTTGACATAATTATGAATGCATTGTTTTGAATGGTGTTTGTTGTGAAATGTTTTCTTTATTAGACTTCAAACAGATGAGACAGCTAGGCTAGGTAAGATCAAATATGGGACAAAATTAAATTGTAGGTGGAAAGGAAAGCGTAGGTTTTACTTAAACCTGCATGAATTACATGTTTGGCCACTTGGGGGCAGCGCAAACAAACTGTAAACACAAAACTGACATATTAGTACCTTTAACAACAACATTAACAACAAAGCAAGTTAGCAGCAACTTGCTAACTTTGCAAAGAGAACAAAGAAGCGACCGGTTTCCTCGAGCCTGCACCTTCAGAACACTGCAAAGCAAAGGCCTGCATTCACCATCAAAACTGCAACTTTCCAAGCCTGGCTCAAATCCATAACGGATAGAATCACCAGCTAAAACAGCAGGACACCAAGAAATCCCTCTCTTTACGGACTGTTAACTAACTGGGCATATTTAGTTAGCATAGCAAGTGTACACAGCTAAACACAGGACTGTTTAACTTTATCAATGATCTGTAACTTTACATGTATTGATTTTACACACACCTGTTTGATTAGCTAACCGTATGTTCTTCCCTGTGCATATACAGAACACACACACTGTGTACATTTAGTTAGATTACATTTTGCCAACCTCTTCTATTCAAAACTTCAAAACCCTTCAAAATTTACTAGGTTATTGATATGGTTATTTTGTTTGTAGTTATTAAAGTAATTATTCATCAGAGTAACAAATTCATAGTTCCACATATTGTATTTATGAGATTGATTGATTTAGTAATTAACTGGCTATCATTGTCCCTTCTTTAAGGGTGCTGCCAAGAGGTGAATTTAATGAAAGTAAAATTAATAATTACCGTAAATATAATTAACTGGCCCATGGATGTGGAATTTGGCCAAAATAAACAATCACCTATGTAGCTAGCAATATTTGTCCATAATTAACTTACATGTTCGTTCTGGTTCATCAGATGAAAGTTTGTCCTGGGTCATCATAAGTTTGTCTTGAGCCCTCATGTTTAAGTTTGCCTTGGGCCATCCTATGAAAGTTTGTCCAGGGCCACTAGATTTAGCTCGTCCTTCATATGATGCAAATGTACTCAAATTTAAATAATAATGGTGGTGTAAGAACAATACCAATAGAGCAATATCAGATTTTGTGATTTGCAACACCAACGTCTAATTTTGGCATGTTAACATGGAAACACCTGTCACAGCCAAGGGGTTGTTCCGTTCTTGTTTAATAGGGGTTTTAGAAAGGAAGTCTGAGATTTTGGGCTATTGCTGTTCCCGACCAAATAGTTTGTGGAGAATACAAACCAAAACATTAGGCTAAGCTATGGCTCACCTCTACTATCTGTATCATGATGATGCACTGTTAATCCCCTTCCATTTTATTTTGATATGATTTCATTACACTAAATCTAGCTAGACGTGTGTTAATATGACCAATTTCTACATGTTAACACAAAATATCCTCTACCTTTTTAGGGTTAAAAAAACATCTTACAATTTAGACTTTTTAAAATTTATTTTAATTTTTAAAGCTACAGTATGTCCACTGTAGTGGACCTCAAGACCATTTTAGCCTGAAAAGACAGCCAAACTGAAAAGATAAAATGTGTAACATATTAAGGTTCTAGAGTTATACTAAACGAAGAAAACATTTACCTTCATTTAAAATAAAGAAAGAAAATAACTCAAATCAAAATGAATCTGTTATTGAGAACAGATGCAACACTGCAATGTTTTTTAAGGAATATATTGAACATTTTAATATTTTAAGAAGAATCTTGAATGAATAAATAAATGAAAGTGAACAGTAGAACATATATTTATTTTCATTGTGACTGAGTTGAAAAACCTAAACGTATTTACATGCAATTCCCCTCCTCATTCTAAATTTCTTCCTTTGCATTTTTAGCGATGATACTCTTGGAAACATTTCTTCTGTTTGGTAATACAGAGAAACATCTTGCATTTTGTACACCTCATGCATGTCTTGCCACTGCAGCCCTGATTTCTGCATCTTTTTGCATGCTTGATAGCCACCATCTCTGGCATGTGCCTGGCTCCTTGTTGGCCCACAGATGACTCTGGTTGTGAAATCCTCATTTTGCTTGGTGGCTCATATGATTCTTCACTGCTTTCACCGCTGTCATATGGTTCTGGACTATCAATCAGCTCCTCAGCCAAGTGTAATTTAAAGTCCAGGTACTGTTTGGTGTTCTTTGCTGGTAGGTTAGGCACCTTGCTGTCAGACTTGTATTGGATCCAGGAGTTTGTGATGGCAACATCAAAGAAGTGAGTAATCGCACGTGATGTCCATTTCTTGGTCCTGTTTGACAAGCGATAAAAGCTTAGGTCACATAGGTCCCCGCCACCCATGTTGTCATTGTATTCTCTGATCACTGCTGGTCTTCTCACCTGGAGCAGTTATTTGCCATGTACAGTGGAAGCCATCAGCACTGGTTTGTTGTCATACCATTTCGTGATTGCAAGCTCAGGACTTTTTCAGATCACTGACACCGATGTTCCTCTCCCTTTTTTTCGCAACTGTTTGTCTCCTGGCAGGTGGCACGGCTTTGGGACTCTGTTCTTCATTATGGTTCCAGTTGCTGGAAGGCCCCTTGCCAGCAATGCATCCATGAGATTGATTGTTGTGAAGTATCGGTTGAAGAATATGTGACTTCCTGTGGGAACAAATCCAACCATGCGTAGGACTGCTGCTGCTCCAACGCCCAATCTTTGGTCCCTGAATGAATTTCTCCCTTGGTACACTTCGAAATCCAGCATCAGGCCATTTGGAGAAGCAAGGACAAAAACTTTTAGACCAGTAGGGTTTGGCTTGCCTGGAACATGTTGCCTGACTGGACAGCGGCCTGTAAATGGGATGATTTGCTCATCGATGCAGACCTTCTCAGTCTTGGGAAGACCAAGACAGCCTTGCCTCATGCGATCAAGTAATGGCCTGACTCTCCAAAGAATATCTGCCTTCTCTGTTTCCTCCATTACAGCCAGGTCATCAACAATCTTGAGTGAGCTTCTCAGCTTGAAGAACCTATCCCTTGTCATTTTGCTGCTTATAACTGGCACTTTTGTTTTTTTGGCCCAAAACATTTTGATTCTGGGATAGCCTAGGCAGGCCATGTGGACTGATAGGCCGAAGAAGATTTTCATTTCGTCTGGAGTAGTATTCAGAGACACTCCTCTAGTTTCCTCAAACTCTCTTTGATTGGTGAATGATGCACTATCTTCAAAAACCTTGTTGTCAATATGCTGTGAAAAATACTGAATTGGTGTCTGCCCGGGTTGTAGGGTCATCTTGACAGTCAGGAAGCCCAGGTAGCACAGGTGTGACTCTATTATGATGGAAAAACATAATAAATGAAAAGTACTGACAGGAATAATAATTAAACCTCACACAAATCTTACTGGATTCAATCAGTGGGACAATTCCAGTGGATGTGATACAGTATGGTCTCCTATTGACCATACTCAGAGGAACAAACTTTGCAATCCTGAGGCAATTCGCATTTTTCATGGATAAAATACAAAACAACAATAAAACATATGCACTACTCCTGACCCACAGTGGGCGACGTCTCTCTTGCTCGTCCCTATCTGTGTCTGTATCTATCTGCTCATCTAAACCTCCTGCATCTTCTTCCTCTTCTTCTTTACCATCTTCTATTCCACGTGTAAAATCCTCATCTTTCTCATCATCTAGCAGCTCCAAATCGGAATCTCCCTCAACTATCTGGTACAGAATATGCTCTGCTTCAGTTCTGTCTCCTGCAACAATGTTGAGTCATTAAATACATGAAGATGGTCTTGGTGTCCACTAGAATTGACATTCATAAAAGGGCTATTATTTAAAAACACAAATGATTTAACTGCTTTCACAACTAATTATATAATTCCTAAGATAGTTATAGACAAGAACATATATGATTTTCATAGTAAAAAAAAACAATAGATTAACAATAATCAACTTAATTCTCTTCCTTCCATAAAATGTTGTTGTTGGTATGTTGGCCATTTTGGATAAAAAGAAAGAGGAACTTCCCAGCATGCCAGACTAACAAATTACATATCACTGGAAAGCCCAGGATGTCCTCTGTACAGTACAGCAGACTGATAGAGTAGCTCAAAATAGTAAAAGGAGATTCATGTCAATAAAATGTACACTATGGAGGACACAAGTCAATGGGCTGGGTCCCAGGAGGGTATCTTAGACAGGCAAATGACATTCCATAAAAAATCTACACCTGACAATGGGATTTTGAACCACATGCGTTTGCTTCTCTAGAATAGTCTACTGTTTTCTCAGCAAAAGTCCACCACCACTTAGCAGTAGCTTATTTAAATCATATATTTACATTAATACATGGAGTTAAATGCAGCATACAATTGTGGGTCTGTGTGGAAATGGAGGCCATTAAAATTGTCTTAAAACATCACACGCAAGTGTAACCTGATCGGCGTGCATCAGGCGATCTGTGCACACATTTAACAATTTGTAAATAAATACAAAAGAATGTCAAATATTTTTAGACATTTGTATGCACAGGAAGCTTTTATGGCATACGCTGAAAGAAATAAGACTTCAAGCATAAAAAAGACGTTTCATGTGACATTTTTTCACACAAATTCAGCTGTTATTCGGCTGTATTGATTAAAATACAAGCACATCTGCATCGTGAGACAAATTACTGAAAAACGCATCTGAAACTGTGTTAGGGTTTACTGGTGTCATCCGTCTGACATAAATCTGCTGGGCCCTCCAGCAACCCATCCACAAAATGCAACCCCTTCTATACACACACTTCCTAGGAGGTGTTTTTGGAGATGACAAAAGATTATTACATAGATATTTTCACAAGAAGAAAAAATAATTGAAACAAATTGACTTCATGTTTTCATCCAACAATTTAATGAATAGCGAAACAGGGTGGAAAAAGCCTGCAGCAAAGTGACTTACTTTTTTATTCATAGCCATATAAAGATTGAGCTACCAATATAGCTACAAACTTGTATTATAGAAACAATTAGAGCAATGTTATTATATTTTTGGAGGTATGGCTATAACCATGATGTATTATGTGACTGTCCTTCAAAACCTAATGACATTAACAGCATGAAAGAACAAGTAATTTGATTTGTTTAATCCTCCGAGCAACAGGGAGTCAGATGTAGAGGGATGGAAAGAAAGAGAAGGAGAAGCGGAGATCTACATACATATAACAGGTAGGAAAAGGGAGTGTAAGTATCATTAACCAAACAAATTGAGAACACTAAAGTTAAACATCACTTATTTCACACATATCATACAGTATAAACATGAACCTGTAAGGATATGTCTTTCCATTACTAAATCAACTGAGCAAAGTAAAAGTGAAAAAGGGTGTGTAAGTAATTTCAGTGTGATATTGGGTCACCTGCTCCCCTCTGACTGACATATTTGATAAGTCATTGCTGGCTTGTCTGTTACATAACATGACAACTTTGTGTCTGGGTCACATGAGGACTGTTGTCATTGGGATTCGCCCCAAAGCCTCTACAAAGCGTATACACTTCTATTAGAAGATAAACAGCTAAGTAAAAAAATATATAGTTGCATATTCCTTATTGTTACTCTTATTCTGTGATCACATGCACCTCCATGTAAAGGCTTACTATGTATGGATTGGGGGGTGCTTCTGGGGGCTATAACCAAAGTCAAGAGGGGAACCTCCTTGATAGATACAACTGGTTGATGATTTACTTTATTGAACATAGCATATAGCTCACAGTGTACTATAACTCTGTGTCATACATCATGCAATATTATTTTTTTCCACAATGACACAAATACAAATAAGTGACATCAAATGCATAAACTAGCAAGCATACAAGCATTGCTTGTATTCCAGGCATTGAATTTATCATGTATGTGCTGTCAGAGTGTCAGAGTGCTTGAGCAAATCGAAGCATCAATAGTATACACAATGTTCTCACCATAAAATCATACTTGTGTACAGAGGTTGAGTGTTTTGGCTTTGTGAATTTGTTGACTGTGTTGTTTTCCAATTTTTTCACACATTCACACACATACATCTTTATTTCTACACACCAGTCAAGAGTGCTCTCTCTCTCTATGTTTCTCTCTCACTCTCTCTCTCATATACACACCTATAAACACAACAACATATGCACAAAGCAGGAGCATAGTGTAGATGGCATGTAAACAAATGCCTTATTTCTCCTTAACAGTAACAATATTATTATAATATATTATATTACATTATATTATCCTGTGTTTATAGAGTAGTGTACTGTATATCTCCTTTATACACTGATTCTGACAATGATGTACATGTTGTTATGGACTGGATGATCAGATACAGTAACGATGAAAGATACAATTTAGTATAGCGGTATTAGTCTTACACAGCAGCACCATATACACTTGACTTAATATACATGTACAAATTGATGTAGCGATATGACACTCAACTTCAGCTATATATTCAGAAATAATCAAAATGTATATTAAATAAGAGAATTTATCTAACCTTAAATTCAACCCGGGGCCACCACCTTTGAAAGAGGGAAAAAGAGCCAATTCATTGATTCAATCTCAGTCTAAAGGTTGCTACAGAGTTCTTGACTCTATCAGGAACACAGTGAGGCTGGACCCACAGAGCAGACTCAACACGGGTGGCGGTTCAGAGGTTTTATTAACCCAAACGCAGGTTAAATACACAAGGCAAAAGGTATCCAGAGGGTGAGGCAAAAACGGTAGTCAGAATGCAGAAAATGGTCAAACACGAGGAATACTGAGAACACAAGGAACGCTGGATAACAACCCACATGGCGAAGATTATCTGGCAAAGGAAAGGGTGACTATAAAGGCTGGGTAAGTGATTAGGCACAGGTGGAACACATGAGGTAGATGAACAGGCAGATACAGACAGGAACACGAGGATGAAAAAACAAAACCCTACCAAAATAAAACCAGAAACACAGGAAACAAAACCACCCAGATCATGACAGATTCGTGTACAGTGTAATACTTAATACACACAAACCACATAGTAATCAAGTTCTTTATAAATGAAAGGTTTATTAAACTACTAACTAAACACAACTATAACTACTAGACATACAAATGAATTAATAAATGCAACCACGAATGATGAACAAGAACAATGAATACATTTATGAATGAAATTTTTAATACAACAAAAGACAATGAATGCATGAAAAGAGGATCATTTATGCCAGATGATGCAGTGAACAGTCATCTTGAAAGCTGTTTATAAACACAGGAAACCATTAAGTGGGTAAAACTTAGTATTTAATCAGTGAAATCACTGTAATGCATCGTTCAGTATCTGAGAGGTTATTAGGAAGCAGAGTGCAATACTTTATCATTCTTTATCAGGATTATATTGAAGGGAGATCTTATTTTTCAGAGTTTCTTAAGTTCTAACTTTTGTTGTGTTAGAACACAGATGCTGGACAGACTTCTTTCAGACAGTTCTTGCTTTCAAAGTTGACTGGATGAGGCAGAAGGCCTTCAGCATGGACAATCTTCTGGACACGCTCTGTATAGACTCAAAGGGGCAGAGCCAAGCGTAAGTCTCGGGACGAACTGGCCCATGACCATGAGTTATTTCAGTTATAAGTTATAAATTCGCAAAACTTTCTACATTTCTGTTTTTTTCTGTCAAGATGGGGTGCTGAGTGAACATTGATGAGGAATAAAATAACCTTTTTTGATTTTAGCAAATGGCTGCTATAAAACAAAGAGTGAAAAATTTAAAGGGGTCTGAAAACTTTCCGTACCCACTGTATGTCTAGATAAATACATATGTGTACCTATATTTGCTGCAAATTACTGAATTATTTTTTACCTAAATTGTATTTCATTACAACCTATGATCAGTGTTTTTGTTATGTAAATTCACATTTCCTGTTTTTTATTGATCAATTAAACAATACCAGACATCCCATCTTTATCTTTAGGTGTAAACTATTCCTGTTGGTTCAGTTTGCATTTTACCTGCATCACAAACAGTGTGTTAAACATGTTAAACTTCAGTACGTTCAGAGGGTTGGATAAACATAGCAAATTAATTAATATAAATTTAATTCAGTATGGTAAAGTCAGTTCCTTTGTTCTTGTGTCAAAAGTTGAGTGTTAAATCTTCAGCCCATATCCTGTGGAAATGTTAGGCTAGTTTACTACAGGCCTATTATAAATTGGTGCTGATAACATGATGTTTTGGGAAACTTCATCCTTGAGTCTTAACAGAGACTTGTTTTATGGCAAAGACCATGGCTGTCCCACACTTTAGTGAAATTGAATTTTTTTCTTAATGAAAGTTGTACAGATTCTTCATAATCTGGCTTCTTATCACGCTACAACAGTTTGCCCAGTAACAATTCTATACAATTTGCAGAAAAAGAGACAGGCTTTAATTCCAATGTCCCTGTATAGCCTCACAATAGTCATATACAAGAAATTGTGACATATTGTGAGAGTTTGATTCAGTTTAAAGTACAGTGTAGAGTACAGATATGTAAAAAAGGTGTTGATGAATTAGTGAGGCAGAGACTCTCTATCCGCCAAACTGGGTCTCCACTTGTAATTCATAGCTGTTTGACATGTTCATTGAAGACACTGTGCAGGGAAGCAGATATACATTTGTTGAATGAGCTTATGGAACCAAAAGGAGTGAAACACGCATAGACACTGCCTGAGACAAAAAATCACAAAATTGATTTTTCTTTGTCCCACAGACCAAAGAGGTTAGGTTGATTGGCAACTCTAAATTGCTCCTAGTTGTTAATGTGAGCGTGAATGGGTTGTCTGTCTCTATGTGTCAGTTAATGTGTGATATACTGGTGGTCTGTTCACAGGCGGCCTCTTGCCAAATGTCGGCTGGGATTGGTTCCAGCCCTACGTGACCCTCTAGGATAAGCCGTAATAGCTAATAGATGAATGTATGGACACACATAATCTTCAATATATACAGGAACAGACTGTGTTTTGTTTGCTCTATAAAATAGTTATACACGTTGTATATCCTGAGACCTATACTCATATACACACACAGGACTTGCTCTTCTTTGTTGGTTTTGTCTGTATTTTTGTTGTGTTGTCTCCTGCTATTATTAGCATTAAATTCAATATTATTCTTAGTCGCCTTGGATAATCCAGTCCTCTGTCATAGCTGCTTGCATTATGGTTGCATAAGAGAAAGGGAAACAGAAAACATGTCAACAACACAAAACCACAAAATATATCATGCAGGCAGGAGTCCCATCTCCCCTGTACTTCTTGTGGTATATACCCCTTGTCTTGTCTGTTGGACTTGGGCAGCATTGTATAATAAAACCATTATTGTTTAGTTGACATATAACCCTGCACTGCTTTCATGAATCCTATGTGTCAACAGAACCATGAGCATGTCAATTTGAGTGTCAGATTAGGACAAATTTTGGACAACCCACCGACTCAGCATTAAAGATAGAGAACTGGAGAGATGGGTTAAAGGTTAAGGGTGTGTGTGGAAAAAACAAAAACACATACAGGCACAGGTTACATGCACCATGCATCAACAGAGATGTGTAAGTATAAATAAACACCTACACACACGGCACATATGGCCCGACCATCTGCCAAAACCAAGTCTATGAATGACCCCTTTGTCATTACACATAGTCATTCAATCTATTGTTAATATAAAAATTTAAATTTTGGCAGCTTTAAGTCAGGACTCTAATTTCATGTTAGCGCAGAACCAACCATAACAAAAGCACAGATGTAATGGTTTACTTTGAATGCTAGTCCATTTACATTTACATGCACAAGATGAAAAAAAATAGAACTGAAGCATAAAAAGAACGCTTCAGGTCACACTTATGCTCATAAAACCAGGCAGCTGTTATTTGGCCAATGTGGACGGCTACATTGATTAAAACGGAAGCAAATCTGAGCTGTAAGACAAATGACATTAAAAAGGCCGCTGAAACGCACCCTGTGTTAGGGTTGACTGGTGACAACCATTTGACTTCACTCTGCTGTGCCCTCCAGCAACACAGCCACAAAAGGCAACATTTTCCATATACACACCTCCTAGGAGGTGTTTATTGAAGATGACCAAAGATTACATGGATATTTTCACAGGAGGTAAAACATCATTGAAACAAATTGACTCCGTATTTTCATTCAACTATTTAATGAATAGAGAAACAAAAACAAGCCTGCAGCAAAGTTCCTTTCTTTTAAGGCTAATCCAATACTTCAAGTATAGTCACCTATATGCCACAGCTGCCCAGTGCACACTCAAGCTACAACTTGAAAATGAGATAAGATAGAACCTGACTCATCCTGATTTTTCTTTTTTTTAAACCAAAGAGTTTTAGTATACAGCTAAAGAAGTAATAATAACTATAATCGTAGCAGCACAATATATGCCACGTTGATTAAATATGAATACTGGGTTTGGCATACTAAATTTCGCAAGCCTTATTTGGACAATGGAATAAAAATTTAACTGGGAGAATATCCAACGTGCTGCGATCAGTAGTCAATTTAACAATAGAAGACAGAACAGTACTGTTACAAAGTGAAGTTGAGTACAGACACTGGCTTGCAGAGAGCACACATACCAGACAACAGCCAAGTTTCATTTTGGCCTGTCATCAAGCTACTTATGGAATTAACATTAATTAGCTACAGCTGATATGACCTGTCACCTGCAATTTTTGTCATTTACAACCAGTGAATGTGACAGTCAGGGCTGAAAGATGAAAAATGGCTTAAAAATGAAAGGCTGCTACCTGAATGTTTTTGCACACTGATCTTAGCCAATAAGAAAGAGAAAGGAAAGATAGCAATTACTCAAACTTTACCAACCTGGGTATCAGAAGTCAGGGTCACTCCCACCAGTGCACCCAAATACATTTTTACATTCTCACCACTCTAAAGCAGTAATGCCCGCCTGTTGTGTAGAAGCGCAGCTTTGCAACACTAGCCGGCAGAGGTGGACAAAATACAGTGGAGTACTGTAAAGATCTATAAAAATATGCCCAGAAAGGCCTGATATCAATCCTAGGTCAATCGTCTCATGACATCTCTACAAATGAATATTGTTTGTGTTGTATTTTTGTTGCCTTTATTATTGTCCTGTTGTTCAACTGCTGTTTCTACATCTTTATGTCCCCTGACTTGTGTTTCCCTTTCTCTAAGATGAGCAGTCAGAAACACATTTTGTGACCATCAGCTCATAAGATGAAGCTCTGTCTTTCTAAACACTTCTAGTCATTCTCTTGTTTGATTATCCTTTTTTTTTTATCTTGTGCTTTACCTGTTTATCTTTCTTTATCCCCGTCCCTCTCCGTCCAAATGCCTCCTCCAACCTCTCTCGACTCATGGTCCTCCAAGGTCTTCCCCTTAATTGACACTAAGAGGCAATTATAATTAGCCTCTTAGTGTCACTGGCCCTGATGCTGCTGCCCCAACAGATGGCTGATATTCATAGTGTATTGCTATGGTTGATCTTGCATGAACATTGTAAAGCTGTATATGAAAATGTACAATAAAAGGCAATGGCGACTTTAATGTAAGTTCAGTAGCCAACTCCAGACCAGCTCTGAGAGCAACATTCTTAAAACTGTAAATCTAGATTAGTGTCCTTTAGTTATGTTTGTAAGGTAGGATTATTTGTAGAAAACTTTATTATTTGATCAAATACACAGTTCCACAGTTACAGTTCATGTGTCTGTTAGTATTAGGATATACAAGTCATTAAATAGTGGAATGACTATTAAAGTATGAGTATTAAAATTCACTTATTTTAAAAAAAATACGTGTTGTGTCACTTATCTATCATATGTGCAGTCTAATCCCAGAGTAAAGAACATTAGATATTCAAAATACATGTGTAATGTCTTTACAAAAGGAGACCAGTTTAAGGAACATATCAGCTCTCCTCTCAGAAAACCAGTAACTTTTTTTTTTTCATTATACGACCAGCTTTTCATTTCCAAATAGTCCATCATGTGTCTCGACCATGAATATTGAACAAAGTCTACTATCTTTATTCTGACACAGTGGTTCATGCATTCAAACATTCAATAGCTGTCCAAGCCAGTCAATTCCTCAGCTCTTCTATTATATCAAAGAACGTCAAAAAGGGACTGCGAAAGGGAACGGATCAGTTACAGCTGAATAAATTCCTTCCAGATATACTTTTCTTATATAACATTTCACTCTTGTTTGATAGACACAAATCCCCGTAAAGGATAAATTATCCGTATATATCCTAAGGAGTCAAGAAAAGTTTCCTCTCTTTAACATAATCCACATTTTTATCTTTCAGAGAGAGGAAAGTTTTCCTTAAATATTCGTTGTGGAAAATGAAAGAGCACAGAGGCCAGAACTCTTAAAGTACAGCTATTCAGAAGAAGTCATTTTATAAGCTCATTCTCCTTATCTTTTAGAAATGTTGTTTAAACAAACTTGCAAGAAATCAACATCAGGAGTTTTTGTTTGTTTGCTTTTATGGTCCATATTAGTAGAACGCATTTTAAAACAAGGCATTGTAAGATACCTTCTCACTGTTTCTGAGAACAGTATAATCTGTGAAATGAACCTTGCGTAATAAAGCAGTCGGATCCTGTAAATTAAAATACTGTTCAAGCACAGGCTACGCATCTTGGGTTTTATTAGGGAGTACTTGCACTTGTGTAACTCTTTTGTTGTACTTACTAAACGTTATGCAATTACAATTATAATGCTGCAATTACTCCATCCAAAAGACAAGGCCCTCTGGATGATGTCTCAGTGAAAGTATTTAGACATTACAGTATCATTATTAATTATGACTGACTATGAAGCACCTAGCTTTTAGGGGTTATACTAGAATTCATATACGATAGATTTATTGTAGTCCTAACTGTTGAAAATTAGGTCAGGCTTAGGGTTTGTATAATGCTAGAGAAACAATAATTAGACAAGTGATAGTGGATTTTCTAAAATCTTTGCTGTGATTGGCACAGCTGTTTCAAAGCAATGAAACCATGATGTGTTTGGTTGAATGAGTATTTATTAATACCCTCTGGTTTATACTCCACTCAGCTCTTTAACAATTTGAGCTGCTGCTCATGATTCTAAAAAGCAGGCGCCCTTGGAGACGCCCACAGTCCATTCACATGCATGATGTAGGGCCCAAAGACTTGTTTAAGTACTACTTAGAGCACTCCCTGTTTGAGAGACATAAGTGAGATTATTTGCATTTGTTAGCTGCAGAAAGGTTATGTAGTCAGAGCATTGTTTATTTGGATTAAATATGTCAGTATCTCTGTATCTCTTGACTGGAGATTTGTTCTTAAAATCTGGTACTATTAATTGATTTATTCTTTAGCATGACAGTATCAGGTGATACTATAAAATATATATAAACACAATTTGTCTAACAGAGTATCCTGTCAAATATAAATGGTGAAGGATTTATGCCTTTGAAGAGCCAGATCCATTTAACAAGGTTATTCACAGTTCCATCAATACTCCACTTACTCCTCAATATGCAAGACAAGCCCTCCTTTATGATCTAGAAATCTAATACACAGTACTGGCAAAATGTGAGATCATGCAAGAGACAAACACACACACATAAACACACACATCGGTTTGAGAGGGATTTGAGGATTTGCTCATAGACTCGATGCACCTCATCATGACCTTATTGGTAAATAGGCCTTTCCAGGACCCTGAGCAAACTCAATAAAACTAGCCTCCAACTCCGAGCCCACTGCACTCTGTGAGGTCCCCTGAGGAGTGTCGAGACAGAACGAAGGGAAAGAGGCAGGGAGAAAGAGAGAGAGAGAGAAACAAAGATCAAGAAATATATGGAGAAGCAGATGGGGGGAGAGATATTGAGATTGAGAGAGACTGGGAGGGAGAGAATAATACAGGAAAGAGAGAGATCAAAGACAAACAGTGAAGCAGCTGAGACAAGGAGAGAAACCTTGAACGAGGGAGAGGGGAACCCGGTGGTGGAAAAGTAATTCAGCGCTGCAGGGAGAAGTTGTGTTCCGTTTCTGCTCTTGGCCTCACCAGCTGTAATGAGCCTCAGATTACAACTAGGCCCCGACCCTGACATGTGCAAAAGGCATTACTGCTCGGGCTGGCAAAGCTGGAGACTGCACTCAGAGAATCAGCTCATCATTAAAACATATTGCCCTCAGCCAGAATAATTGAAAATAGGAATATGTACTGTAGTTCCTGACGAGTGTTTTTCAGAAAGAGAGAGAGAAAAAAAAAGACGGTGGCAGAAACAGAGATGGAGATTTCATGAAGATTGTACATTTTGCTATTGACTTTTACTTTGGAATGCTGTTTGCAGTTTACAGTAGATCAGTAGACCTTATGACAAATGAAGCACTGGTGCTGCATAGTCAGTGAGGTTGAATGAAATAGAAGGAAACAAATGATTGATTTGAGTATCAATCAAATGTACTGCATAGAAATAAAAGACTGATTGTAAAGACTTTCAGATTTCATTACTATACTTTCCCCCAGAAGTTATTTTCTATACTTTCTCAAAGAAAAGAAAAAAAGATAACAATTATAGAATTGAAGATGATTTCTAACTCTGTGGGGAGTCCCAGGAAAAGTCAATAAACATTTGGCAAACAAGGCCACAAGCAAATATGTAATTACTACTGTGTATCATGTAACATCTATTTTCTGGTTCTCCTCATCAATAGTACTGTACCACTGTGAACGCACACTACAAGAGACAACAACCGGTTATCTGGTAAATTCATCTTCTACTAACCCATCTCTTAGGTGGAAAACAATGTTTGCCCCCCTCCAAATACATCCCTAAATTGGCATCCACCTGCACACCTACACATGCACATGCACTTAAAGCTGCAGTTCCACTCATAATAAGAGCACGTAGCTGTATAAACTACAGAGTAGCCATAGCAACTTTGTATGTTTTGCATGTTTCAACTTGCATTCTTGTACATAAGAATACATACATACATTCTTGCAAAAGTAAATCTAAGACCCAAGGAGCCGCTCAATGAAATTTAAGGTCCATACATCTACAAAAGATTGTGAGAATGTGTCAACAGCTGCACTGGAATCCAGGCTGTCATTTGGCCCTGCTATTTCACTGTGCAATGAACCACCGATGCCATGCCATCACACCACACTTCAGCACCAGCAAGGATTTTCTCGTACATACACAGCAAGTGGAATTCTCAAAAATGTGAAATGGAGCTAATGCACAAGGGAAATATAACACAATTTCAACAAGCACTGTAGCAAGACATCTGTGGAGCAGACAGAATACCCAAAATGCAGTCCTCTTTTTCTGTGCATGTAGAAATCACTTCATGCAAGTCAAATGATATAGTATGTTCATACTTTCTTGTAAGGTGGTGAGAGTTTGCCTGTTAAATGAAGGGTGAATACATCCTGAATATCGGCTCTCCTCTCCTTTCCCCAATGCACCTTTCTCCAACTACCCCACCCTGCCACCCGCCCCCCATCATTTCATCTATCCACATTGTGTTGTGTCACTTCAGTGAATATCAGGGTATACTGAGTTGTTTTGGCTGTATCCCTCTTGCAAATTCACTTTAGTAGACAAAATTGAATGTGGGATTACTATTCAGTTGTGCAGTTCCATTTCAAAACCAGAGATGTGCTGGTGTAGATATTATTTTCTGTAAACTGTAAACTCGGAGTGCAATTGCCTATCAAAAAATTCTGGGACCAAAAATGTAATCCATGGCATGTTTCCAAATGCTGTCTGAATCTACTGTGTTATCCCACTTAATGCTACCATCAAACACAGATTTATATGATGACACAATATTGGGATACATACAGTATATCAATTTGTCAACAGGTTGTATAGCCCATATATTATTTTTAATGGTATGAAGCATAGCAATCCAAACCAAAACATGAAGCAAATGGGTGAAGTTCTTGTGCTTCATGGTTTCTGTTTTATGAAAAAGACTACATGGTGGTTGGTACATAGTGAGTTATGTGTCATATATGTATATTTCCTGTGCTTTATTGTAGCAATATTAGAAATCTGACGGAGAATGTGATAGAAAACTCTGCCTCCATTTAAACAACATAAATCCATTTCATAGCAAGTTTGTATGTTTATAAAACATCCATAAAAAAGATGTGCACAATCTGTAAAATTATAATTAATAAATAGATTTTCCAAATAATCATCTTTGAGTTTAGAATAGGTTATTTATAAAATAATTTGTTTGGTTGATTCATTGTATGGGAACCAGGTCAGTTAATGCAAAGCTGTTGATCGCATTAGCTAACTAATGTTTCTACAGAGCCTGTTAGCTCAGCTAACTATGCAGAGGAAAACATATTTATTTGATCTTCGGTGATGGTTTTCACCTGACATCAATGTCTGATGCACAGTCACTCTTTAAACTTGAACTTTAATGACTTAAAAGTCCCCCAATCTTTTTTTGCAGGGAAATTAATAACCATTTGTCCATATAAACAGGTCACATAGTGTCAGTGTTACATGCTTAACAAAGTTAAATCTTCAAAGTATTGTACCTCTTGAAACATAGACCCAGTCAGGTTTTTATGCACTGAAAGTTTTCAAGTGTAATAGTAGCTGAAAGCCATTGTCCAGCTATGATTGGATCATTGAGATGCATGGGATTAGCTCGTTTATGATATGTTAGGGAATTTAAATTGCTAACAACCCATGTTCATCAAAATCCCATGCAATGATATGGCTGTTTAATGTGTTTTTAATAGTTTCTGGATGAGGTGGAGGTCTATGGAGAACAACCTACATGCTTTGGCTAGAGAGACAATACTGACTACCAAGATTTCATTTTATTTGTATTTTGTCTTGTCTTTTAAGGAATGTGTTGGCAATAATAAAAACTGAAAATAACATCAGCATCATCCTTTAAGGTGACACTGTCTTTGTAAAATGCAGGTCCCGTACTTTGACCACGAACATAAATAACAGTCGCTGTGATGTGAGCCAGGATATATAGTGGTTAATATTTGATCAAAGAGCTTTCTCAGCTCACCACCAGCCATGCCACAAGTTAGAAAATCGAGGGAATCGTCTTTGTGATTTGATGCAATAGAAATCAAAAAAATGTTGTAGCCAGAGGACAAACACACATACACTTCCCTTCTGCTCTCATGCTTGTTAAGATCCTATCTATCTTGTGAGAGATAGTGAGAGCCCTTTAGCCATCCTCAGAGGGCTCATTTCCATTGCAACACACACACATACAACGAACTCACTTACTGCACATAACAACAAACACACGCACACACACACACTATGGCACTGAGATTCCACAAGCACCTGTAGATTGTAATGAGACATAGAGTTCTTTCTGACCTTGGAAGCACTAAAAGTGAAGCTCGTCAACTTCCAGGAAATGCTTTCTTGAGAAACAATTGTGTATGTATGTTTGTGTGTGTGTGTGTATGTGTGTGTGTGTGTGTGTGTGTGTGTGTCCTGGAGTAATATGCTCGGCTTCATCCCCAATGTTCCATTGTGTGTGTGTTTGTCTGAAAACAAGGCTGTATACTACATCGACCGAACACCTGCTACTGCGGTAACTAGGATGTCAGTGTGCAGAAGAGATTTTCATAAATATATATTAGAATCAGAGCTGATATTAAACTAGGGGATAACCCAGGGAATGATCTTGCTAGGTCAGTCTTTCTATCTGTCTATCCATCTATCTATCAATATACCCATTCATTCATCCATCTTCTCTTCTGGCTCTTTGCCTTTACCATTTCTTACCCCTTGGTGTGATATATGTTTTTAAAAGCTTTGTTGGATAGTAAATTAACATATGTAAATGAACAACCTTGTTCATAGGAATTCCACATATTAAAGGTGGCAATGGTGGAAATAATACGACTTTTACATTACCAGGGAAACACAAGTAATTTAAAAACTAAAAAGTGGGAAATACTTCATTTGATTGGCAAAAGGAATAATCAACATGCTAGAGCTAAACTTAATAATAACTTAATAACATAACCTTTTTACAATGAGTTTTCATGTGATAAAAAATATTAGCTTTAGACAGGATGCCCAAGCAGATGACACTGACTGATTAATTTAGTTAAAGCTCTTAGATCATAGCTTCTCCTGACTAAGTACACTATGGATGTTCTTACTTCATCAACTATAACATTATAAAATACTTTATGAAGTGATGCGGTGCGAATGCAGACCTTTAATGTACTTAGTTGTTCATTTGCATACTGTCATGGTCCAGAAATTGTGGGTTGTTCCTTCCTGTTTTATTTTGTAGTTTTGGGGTCAGTTTCCTGTCTGTCTAGTTTCCCTCCCCTTTTGATTAGTCACCTGTGTCTTGTCACCCACCTGTTTCTGTTCCCATCGTTTGTCGTGTCTATTTAGTCTGGTGGTTTCCTTTGTTCGGTCTCTGTTCATTCCATTTGTTCGTTCCATGTGATCACTCCATCCGATTTCTGTGTTTTGTTCCTGCACCTGACAGACCTGTTCTGCTCTGGATTTAACCATTCTTCACCTCAAGGTTTTCATCTCCACATTCCAAAGCTACCTGAACGGTGGCATCGGAACGAGTGGGGGAAGGTAGGTGGTCTGTTTACAGTGTGTTGTAGGTAGAGTAACTCGTGCTGCTACTAGCTAATCACACCAGGGTCTTAATCTAGGATAGGGTTAGTAAGATACTGATCTGTTGTGGCAGTTGTTTTTGTAGCCGTTGGCTCAGCGTTGTCTGAATACTAAAGTGCTGTGAAGTGTTTTGAATCGGCTGTCGATACCACACAGTGCTTTGATTTGCTAATTTGATCAGGCTGCAATCAGCTGAAGACACTGCGCTAACTAGCTAGTTAGCCTACTTAAGGCAGCCCCGTCAGACAAAAGGAGTCTACCTGCGGGAGTCCACCGAGGAAGGCCCGCCACTTCTGATAAGTATCACACTACTACTTTCCTCCTCGCATTAAGTAGCACTTAACGTTGTACTTTAAAAATGTGTTTTCATATTATTGCTGTCCACTATTCCACCCGTAGACGCAGATACTTCACTAAGCGTAACCGCAACAGTTCAAATCTCAGTCACTCTCCCAGATCTTCTCCCTCAGCCTTTTCTCTCTCTGTAGGACTGTGGAACTGCCAGTCGGTCATGAACAAGGCAGATTTCATCCCGGCCTTCGCATCCCAGGCCTGTCTTCATGCCCTGGCACTGACGGAGACGTGGATACGTCCTGAGAACACGGCAACACCAGCTGCCCTCTCTGTCAACCACTCGTTCTCTCACTCACCATGCTCATCAGGGCGAGGTGGTGGGACAGGTCTGCTTCTCTCACCACACTTAAAATACACATCCACACCACTAAATATCAACGTTAACTCATTTGAATACCATTTCACCACTGTAACTGAACCTATCAAAGTTATTTTTGTCGTTCTCTACCGCCTACCAGGTCCTCTAGCTGACTTTGTGGAAGAATTGGACATGCTCCTCAGCACCCTCCCTGATTACGGGATACCGTTGATAGTCCTCAGGGATTTCAACATCTTCCTTGGGGGAACGCAGGCTGCTGACTTCATGTCTCTCCTTACTTCCTTTGGCCTGAAGCTGCTGAATAAACCACCAACCCACACAGCAGGCAGGCAGCTGAACCTCATCCTGACACGTAACTATCACTGACTTAACCTCTATCACACCACTGCACATCTCTGATCACTTCTTCATTCAGCTCTCTGTCTCACTTCCACCAGCTCCCCCACCCCCCCTACCCCCTGTAACATTTCATCACAATCTCCGTGAACTGTCTCCCTCCCACTTCTCGTCCCTTCCCCATTGATACATTCACCAGGCAGTGCACCAACACAGCCACTAACACCTTGCTATCCACACTAACCACATCACTTGACAGTTTCTGTTCCCCGACAACCAGGCCTGCATTACCCTCCCCCTTCTGCCCGTGGCTAACGGACGTGCTTCGCAAAGAAAGGTCCACGCTTTGAGCAGCTAAAAGGAACTGGCGCAAATCCAAAAATAAACTTCAAACACTACAAAACTCCTGGATGAAAATAAAATGCATACTCAAAGTATCAGTCCCTTCTTGCATCTTTCTCTGCACACATGACTGAATCCAAAACCACCTACTTCCATAATAAGTGACTCTGCCTCCAACCCACAAACTCTTCTCCACCTCCTCCACCCTTCTTAACCCCTCCTCCTCCCTAACTGCTGAGGACTTCTCTTTCTTTGAGAAGAAAGTCATGGACATTAGCTGCAAATTTCCTGATCCCGCCTCCCCCACCCACCTGCTTTCCAATACAACTAATACTACCAGTCTCACCACCTTCTCCTCATTGTCTGAGACTGAGATCACTGATCTCCTCTCTCACCGTCCTACCACCTGTCCTCTTGACGATATTCCCTCCCCTCCTCTTCTATCTATCTCCCCCTCCATCATAACATTTCTTCTCCATGTCATTAACTCATCTCTTGCTTCAGGGACCACCCCCTCTGCTTTCAAACAGGCCTGCGTCACACCATTACTTTAAAAACCCTCTCTCAACCAATCCCTCCTCCAGAACTATAGACCAGTATCTCTGTTACCATTTATGTCCAAAACACTTGAACGTGCTGTTTTTAATCAACTGTGTACTTTCCTCAGACAGAACAACCTGCTCAAGCCCAATCAATCAGGCTTCAAGTCCGGTCACTCCACAGAAACTGCCCTCCTGTCGGTCACTAATGCCCTCCAGTCTGCCAGAGCTGCGGGGAGATCATCTGTTGTCATCCTGCTAGACCTGTCTGCAGCATTTGACACAGTCAACCATCAAATCCTGCTCACAACTTTCCTAGACCTGGGCATCACTGGCACTGCACTCCAGTGGATCTCCTCTTACCTCTGATCCTCTGCCCCTATCGACAGGTGTGCCGCAGGGCTCAGTCCTTGGACCTCTCCTCTTCTCCCTGTACACCACCATACTTGGACCAATCATCAGCTCGCACGGTTTTTCCTACCACTGCTACGCTGATGACACACAACTTCACCTCTTGTTCCCTCCGTCCGACCTTCGAATAGAGGCTTGTCTAGCAGACATCTCTGCCTGGATGACAAAACATCACCTCCAGCTGAACCTCGCTAAGAGGATCTCCCATTAGCTCTCATTCATCCAGGACTCCACAACGGTTGTTCCATCGCCCCCAGCAAGGAATCTTGGGGTCACCATTGACGACAAGCTCACCCTCACCGACCACATTGCTGCAGTTTCCCCTGATCGTGTAGATTCACCCTCTACAACATTCGGAAGATTAGGAGATACCTGTTGAAGCACTCGACGCAACCGCTGGTCCAGGCACTTGTGCTCTCCAAGCTGGACTACTAGAACTCGCTCCTTGCCGGTCTCCCAGCCTGTGCAATCTGTCCCTTACAGAAGATCCAAAATGCAGCAGCACGTCTGATCTTCAACGTACCGAGGTACACCCACGTCACCCCTCTCTTCATCTCCCTTCACTGGCTACCCAACGCTGCTCGGATCAGATTCAAGACCCTGGTACTGGCCTTCCAAGCGGTGAACAGGACTGCACCAACCTACATCCAGACCATCCTCCAGCCTTACACCCCCGTTCGCCTCAGAGAACCGCCTGGCGGTTTGCTCTCTCAGGGACGCACGCTCACATTCAAGACTTTTCTCCTGTCTGGCCCCCCAGTGGTGGATCCATCTCCCCACATCAATCAGAGAAACAACCTGTCTGGCCACTTTCCGCCCACCTAGAGCCTGGTTCTGCTCAAGGTTTCTACCTATTAAAAGGGAGTTTTTCCTTTGCCATTGTCGCCTAGTGCTTGCTCATGGTGGGATCGTTGGGTCTTTGTGCGTGTGGAAGTTGGTCTCGACCTGCTCCATGCGATAGAGTGCCCTGAGATAACTATGATATGGCGCTATATAAATAAAATGGAATTTAATTGAATTTCAAGAAAAGAATGACACTGTTTCTATAAAATATAATCTGTTCTTAGATTTAATGCTCTTTTCGATTTTGCCATTGGCAGCGATGTACTTACTGTTAGCACTTGTGATTCCCTGTTGTTTTCGATCATGGTTCCATGCACTTTATGTAAAGCTCTTATTTGGAAGTCGTTTTGGATAAATGCCTAAATGTAATGTGTCATCTGCAAATTTAACAATGATGTTCTCTGGGTGGGCGGGACTGCAGTCGCATGAGTAGAGGGAGTAGAGAAATGGGCTAAGCACACAGCCCTGGGGAGAGCTGGTACTGAGAGTGAGGGTGGAGGAGAGATGTGGGCCCAGTTTCAAATGCTGTGGTCGGTTGACCAAAAAGTCCTTTATGCAGTCACAGGTGGGCGGAGGGATCCCTAGGTTGGAAAGTTTGGAAACCAGAATATCCAGGATTATTGTGTTGAAAGCTGAGCTGAAGTCCATGAAGAGCATCCTGACGTATCTCCCCTGGTGTTCCAGGTGACTCGATGCAGAGTGGAGAGCTATGGTTATGGCATCCTCGGTGGATGTGGGTCCAAGGTGGGGAGGAGACAGGCTTTAATATGTTGTAAAAGTAGTTTCTGGAAGCATTTCGTGATGACTGGGGTGAGTGCCACGGGGCGGTAATCATTGAGGCTGACAGTATGTGACTGTTTTGGACCTGGGATGATTTCAGGATTAGGAAACCAAAAAGTGTCTTATGTCTCATTTCAGAGTGCCCTGATCACTTTGGGATGGGTGCCCAGTGACTTTTTTTTAAACCTGACGGGCTATTGGTTGGGCACCTAACCCTAAACCAAGCACCTAACACTAAACCTACTCCTAATCCAAAGATATGAGCAAAAAATCAAATCGCGGGATGTCGGACGCCCCCTTGCAGTAGAAAAATCAGCGTCGGACTTGGTTCCATTGAAAGGGTTATTGTAGCCCGAAGTGGCTGTAAGATCCATAAGCATTATTATAAGAAGAAGAAGTTTGTAAAATACATTAGTAAATAACCTTTAATATAAAGAATATATATAAAGTTTGTTTATACTCACTTCCTGATCCACACAGACTGGTTGTCATCCAAATTCTCTTCCCCCAAGGGAGGTAGGAATCCAGCTGTCATC